>JACMIF010004742.1:0-11801 GCA_014805445.1 Diplogasteroides magnus | reverse complement strand
CAAAATCGATTTTTTGCCATAACTCTTTTAGAAGTGGTCGGAAAATCGACATTAGATATTCTAAAAATAGGATATTATTTCCTGAAGAAACCAGCGTTGTTAGGGCTCATGTCCTCAATCCATAAGAAAGTTATGGTCAGAAAACCAAAAAATTTCGTCCCTTTCAATTTTGATCGGAGAGGCACAAAACTTGGCAGGAATGTAGAGGACCACAAAATATAATTTTTGTTTCGTAGTTATAATTTTGCTCAAGTTCATTCATGAGTTATAGCCGAAAATGTCGTTTTCACACCGAGAAAATTAGATTTTCCGATCACTTCTGGCAAAAAAGTCGATTTTGGGGGTCAAAATTGAGGTTGGGAAATCTACTGCCATGACGTCATCAGAAGGAGTGACGTCATCACCCACTTATGGTAAACATGTGTAGACCTGGACATATTTATGCAATAGTTGTTTTGTAGCATAGTTTAATTTCCATCGAGATATTTCAAAAAATCGAAAAGCGCAATGACTTTCGGAGCACCCTGATATAGGGTATCATGGTCTAATATTTAGAATTTTTTTTTACAAAAACAAGTCTGGAGGAACCGATTGTCGAGCTATAATGTTGCGATGTTGGCTATGGCCACTGGGGCCCTTTGGCCATAAATGATCAACTTTTGGTAGATCAGCTATTGTCGGCGTAGAAGTTTCAGACGTCTGAACAGCGCCCTATTGCCCCTCTCACCTGAAACGGGATTTTTGTTGTATGAAGAGCTCATGAAATTTTCAGGGAAGTTGCCCGACCACCCCAGCATAATTATAGGCTACTTAGACAGTCATTTTTCCTTTGCTCCTGTGCAGGGCGTTCGGAAAAATGCAAAAAGGGATCATTTTTGCCGATTTTTCCTGCAATAGGGAAGCGACCAAAATTCAAGTCCACGTTGATTTGAAGACCTCCTGAGGTGTACTACCTTCATTAAAAATTTCAGATTTTTTGGACCCCTCACAAAAAAATGGCAAAGGTTTGAATGATATATAGACCTTCTTTTATTTATGGGGAAGCGGCCATTCGAGATAATGGATCGTCCAATTCAGCTTCTACTTCCCGTGTGGTCTAGTATGTGCATGAAAAATTTCAGATTTTTTTCGAAAACCGAGAGCTGAGATAACAGAGGAAACATTTGTGACAAAATACTTTTTGTCGATAGTGTAGCTCGGACTTATTCTAAACTATCGATTAAGAAACCCTAGTTGATATATCCAATATCCAAGCACTCTATCAGACCGATGATTCTGCTCACATAGACCAGTTTACGTACTATTTGGTGCTTTGTCTTTTCACCGGTCGAGATCACATATGTTTCGAGATTTTCATTGACTTTCAAGCAACTATAAACAGTATGCATCCTCTTTTTGTCACCTATAACAATTGTAAGCCTTGAATGTTTTCAGAATGAGAACGAGCAAGGGAAGCCATCACAACGCTGATAGAAGTTCTGGCCGTTGGATTTGTTGAAAAAAGAGGTGAGTGAGCCCCCTAGGGTTTCGAAATCCGTGAGATAGAATAGTGTCGACTCTTATTTGCCTCCATTTTGTCTTAATTCTTTCAGAATCTTAACAGTTTCCGATCCCCACATTGTCAAACATTGTGAAATACCATCTCCAGAAGATTTGGTCCTTGACCAATACATACTGGTGTGGTTCGGTCAACGACCGAATCTGCTCACGATATGAGATCAACAACTTTTTCAGATCCATGACTGGTCGGAATCTCAAGAAGTCTCATCATTCCATCGTGTGCAAAGAAAACCCCACACGTAAAGAACAAGAAGAGATTCTAAGATTGCTGTTGTTGTTCTGTTTGTTATATAACATTGTTTTCGATCACTTATCGTGACACCCCTGCCGGGAGTGTCGATTCCTTGGTAAACATTTATGTATAGCTTCATATGTCAATTTATTGCTAGACCGTTTTTCCGGTTTATTCAAATGCGTTAAACCGCGCGGAATGACGTTAGACAGAATCTACGTGCGGAATGATACCCTACTGTTTGACAGGCTGTGCCCTCATTCTTTCTCACGGCGCCCCTCCCGCTCGGTCGTCTCCTCCCTTTCTTCCCTTCCATGTATCGTCTTCATTTTCTCATTCTTCTTCCATTTCTTCTCATCCATTCTGTGATATCGCACGACTCGTAAGCAACGCTTCTTGTGTATACATTCGAATTACTATTAATACTTTTAAAAAAAATATTTTTTAACAAAAATGTTGTTGTGAAATGTATTTTATATTATATCAAAATGCAAAATATATAAAAAGGTAACTGATTACATTTATCATGGCATTCAATCTACATTGTTGTGATTAGAACGCAACCACGAACTGCACTTCTCCTTCGACTATCAAGTGGAAAAAAGACGAGATGTGTGTGCTCCTCTTCCTTTACTTTATATATTCACCGATATTTCGGCAATTAAAAACAGAAAAAAATATGTGGCAATAAGTGGCATATGTAAGAACGAAACCGAGTAATTTTCCAATTGATAACGGCACTAAGCGGCTATTTTCCTAAAATTTGATCTGCGAATGTCAATCAATCGTCTTCTTCTTCCTCTTCTCCTTCTTCTTCCAAATTCACATCGTTCTCTAAATTCTCGCGCACCTGAAAATAAGTCAATGATTCCGGAAGTAACTATACACTCGGTTACTAAATGGTATTTTTATGTAAGAAATCGCATTTCTCATTCGTCTTATCTCCGAGGAGCGGATGAGAAATGCTTAAAATTACCCTTTTAGAATCACTGCTACACACCTATAGAAACAGACTAGAAACACCCCTAGTGTGATACGAATCACATATTTAAAAAAAATCATTAGGTTGTCCCTCGCAGATGTTCGAAACCGCTCGAAAGGAAATCGAGAAAACGATTGCACTAAGTGAACCGAGTCAAAGTCATTTCGAGGTGTAACAGAAAAAGAATTCTCTCTCACCTGCAGGCCTATTTCCATTACAATCACTTTAGCACTGGCACATTTCATTGGCGTACACTTTTGTATTCACGAGATCCTTCGTTGGATCGCTCTCGAACTTTGATACCATCTGAGATGAACAGAAAATATTACAAACTCAGTATAACACAATAGCGCAATGGACATATGCATAATATATACCGTTGCATTTTTTCATTTAATTTCGTCTCATTTGTCCATTTCATCATGTTAAATATATCGATAAGGGGTTTCGGCCAACCTTTTCCAGTGTGTGATTGAGATTGTATCGATCAGCTTGCATGATCAAAGTCGCACATTCTTCCCATGAATTCCAGTGAATATCGAGATTTTCCCATCGCTTTGTTAACTGAATATACATATATTTCTATTCTTTTTTATATTTCATTAATTTTATTATTATTTGTTTTTGTAGTTTCTTCGTAACTTATCTTGCACGTGAGGCCTATTCGTTAAACCATGGCTAATCGACAGATAAACGACGAAATAGCATGCAAATTTGAGAGTGCGTAGGGAGAAATTGAGAAAGTGCTCTTATTCGGTATCAGTGCTTCTAAATCGGTAGTAACGTGAATTTCTCATTCGTCTATTTTCTGTATTGCCGCTATCCCTGTGTTCGATAAACAACAGCCCGTAATGGATTAGGCGAATGAGAAATGCACTTTTCTGGCCATTTAGAATGCCAGTTCTGTATAATTCAAACCTGCGAGAGGAGATGTGCGTCCGCACATTTCAGTACACGTTCCAACACGCAAGTGCTGCTTATAATGCCGCTGCCTCCACTGCCTAACCTCTCGTGAGATCGTATGTATGGAAATGGCTGTATATGTGGCAGAAACACATTCATGAAATCAGTGTACGTGATGTCATCGAGCTTTATGATCTGAAATCGAAACGAACATTTTAAAGTAAACAATAAAATTTAATTCGGACAGGGTGCTACTAGGGTAGGGAAAGGCAGCGCGAAAGGCAGCGCATTTCGCGCTTTCATTCCACGCCGCGCCAATAGTCAGCGCTGACTATTTGAGCGGTGAAATAGCCAGCGCTGACTATTTCTATGTCAGATTTGACAATTAGCTGTAAGCATCGTTCTCGACGAAAAGACTTGAAATTTTCAGAGCAGATCCTGATTGTGATATAGAAGCTGCTGTGAAAATTTGAGCCAAAAATACGCATGTTCAGTTTTCCTCAAATACGATGAAATGTCCTGAAAAAGCCAGTATCGCTTAGTTATGAGATCAAAAGGCTACTCTGAAAATTTGAGTGAAAAATCTTTGATTTTACGCGAGATATTCGCAACATGTTAGGCAAATAGTCAGCGCTGACTATTTCATCAAGCGAAATAGTCAGCGCTGACTATTTGACCGCACCGAAAGGCAGCGCGAGAGGAATGAAATGCTGACTTTTCCCCACCCTAGTGCCTACTCGGACATCAAAACCAAATAAAATTGTTTTGCAATTAAAGAAGAATCTACCGTTTCAGTATCGTCATCAATGTAAAATCCGGATGCCTGAAGAAGCCCTTTCTTTTGGTCTGAACTAAAATTTAATACTGCTTCTATGAACGATTTATAGGCATAATGACTACAATCAAATACTTGAATGTTATTAATCTCCATTTTCACATGGGAAAAGAATGTTGCCCCAATGTAATTGCAAAAAGCAAGCGAATCTGTATTCTTAACCTTGTTTACCTTCAACTTTAGAACAATATAGCTTTTGCTCAACTGAAGAAAATTTCGGTTATCACGAATATTAAAGATATAGGACCCCGAATCTTTCACAGCATTAGATGGCTGAACATTTAGCCATCTTGACGATTCGAATGCTACTTGAGTCGTAGGTACATCAAAAACCGCTAGTTCACTACGAGACGAAGGTGTGGATTTGGAATCGATCAATTTAGTGGTCATTAGGAAAATATGTCTTCTAGTAAGGAAGAAGAAACGTCTGGTTGAGGTGGTCGTTTTCTTTTATACGATTTTTCTTCACGAGATGCTTTCGAGTTTCTGACCCTCGAGCTTGTTGTTTTTGGAGACTTTTTCTTTGAGTTTGTCTGCATCCCACGACGGTTTCCCTTTCCTGACTGCAGCTTCGTTGCTGCTCTTTCAATGAGCCTATTATAGACTCGCGGGCCATGCTCTCGCAAAGAATCACCGAATTTTCTCCCTTCCGCCAAATCATTCATAACTTGTCCACTTGCAAGTAATGCTTCACTCCCCATAGTTCGGCCGGCAGCCTTTGCTATAGGGAGAATGAAGCTGAATAGTTTACCGAGAAGACCGTCTAAACCGGAGGCCCCGCGTTGATATTGATATCCTCGAAACCCTCCGTTTCCGTAGTCTCCAAAATCTCCTCTGCCTTCTTGGGCAGCGTTTGAAAGAAATACCGAGGACCAGTAGACATTGCTGTCAGGATCGAATAGAACATGCATGTCAATCTATCTAATTTGCTATTTCGGTCGAAAATGCAATACAACGCAAACTTTGCCGGAATGAAAGTTTAAAACCTCGTCAAGGTCGTTCTTAATGCGAATATGAATGGAATTAATCTCGTTGTTTTTCACGTTGACGTACTGAGGTCTGGAAAATGAAACTTCAATGTTTTGCCCGGGTTCTCCCTGGACATTAAGTACTTTCAGCAGCGGACACATAACATTCGAAACAATCTGATAGTCTACAATATCTGCATATACAAAAATTAAATAGTTTGCAATGTGAACAGGATGGTTCCCTTCAACTGCTAATGTGGAAAGATGTGGTTCTAAACCCAATATAAACGATAATTTTTTCGATAATTTTACAGTTGAAATCGCGCTATGGGGGAAAAATGAACATTTACGCGTTGAAGTTTTAAAATAAAATAAACGAATGTTTTCTGTAACCGAAAAATTGATGTAGCCATTAATTTCATTATTTATTGCATCGACTAATTCACCGCCCAATTTGAACGTGTTTGGAGTGATCTGTATATGGTGTTGAACCTTATCTGTCGTCTCAACCCATATAGAATTCTCATAAAACGCGTCAGCTTCTTTACGGTCCGAAAGGGAATCAAAAGTATAGGGAAAAAATAATGTCCGATAGGGCAACAACATATTCGCCCTTCAAATTCATTTGTCGAGGTAACTGGATTTTAAAATCGCCAATTTTATTATTTTTGTGGGTATTTGACATCAAAGTGAGATAAAATTCGGCCATTGTGAGAAAACAATTGTCGAAAATGTACAGCCGTTACCTCTACGTTCTGTTTATATCTGCAGACGGGTATGCATTGTGAGGTGCAGGTCTATAACCTAACGTAGGATTGGGGAGTAAATAGCCTATACTTGATGAAAGGGCCGCAACCCACATAGTCTTATCATTACCGCAATCGGTAAAGGCAATCATATAAACCGATGTTGCTACAACAAAATAGATAAGGATAACTTGGTCTGTATAAACCACCAATGATTTTGATAGAGTATGTCTTCCAAATCTCCACACAGAACTAGACTTGCTGCAGCTGCTCCTCGGAGACCCACGAGTCAAAGGACGAGTCGTGCCCCAGCCATCGCACGAGATATTCTCTTCGGCCATTCTTTTTTTCTATTTCTAAGCACTCGTTCAATTTTAAACGTGTCACTGTAAAAGGGAACTAGCTCCGGTTCGTAAACAATAGAATCTATTTCGTCCCCGTTCATGTCCTCGATTATATATGCTGCCTGTTTTTTGAATAACTTCTTCTTGACGCGGAACATTTCTACAGTAAATGTATTTTTATATCCTTTGCGAAAATTTCCACGCATTTTGCAAGCCTAACCGTCTGCCCTATTTCTAGCTTGTGGGTTGCAACTTTCATCTTTTCCTTCCCATATAAAATATTCCACACATATTCTGCGTTCTCCTTTGATACTTTCGAGGGTGCTAGACCACCGATAGACGAAAGTTCGGAATCATTCAAAGATGCTACCGCATCGTCCAGTATATCGATCCATTTTAGAGTATTATTAAGGGTGAAATATCTATACATTTTTGTCTTTAACCTCTTAATAAAGTTCTCGGCTAGACCACATTTCACATCATGATTTTTCAGGATTCTATGTTCAATTTCATATCTATCTAACAGTTTTTTGAATGACGAGTTCACATATTCCTTGCCGGCGTCAGTGTACAAACGGAAAGGAATACGTTTGTCCTTCAAAATAATTTTTTCATAACCGTCAGCCGTCTCTGACGCACTCTTACGTTTTAGAGGTACAGCCCATGCATATCGAGACAAGACATCGCAAACTACTAAAACGTAGCCGTAACCTTCATTGTGAATCGAAAGATCTAAAAGTACACAGATGTCGCTTTGATGATCACTATCTATCCATGTTGCTTGCGTTTTATTAGTAGGAAATTTCCTTACGGCCCTGTAATGTTGGGTGTAAGTATCATTAGAAAATAACTCTTTCTGAATAATTTTCTTGTTGATGTTCAAAGCCTTGCTTATTCTTGAAACACCTGAGAAACCTGCAGGATCTCGAATATTAGCATAAGTATCGTTTATTTTCTTTGAGACCATTTATTTACAACAAAGTCAGGACGACGAGATTTGTTTGCAATGTTGCTGACATCGAACCCCGTTTTATACAGCTTCGTGGCAAAAGGTATTGTACCTACAGGTGCTGTAGATCTCGATCTATATGGATTAGAAAAATCTTGCAGTAACGCGTTGAAATCTGAATGCTCCAAAGGTTTGCCATCAATGCACATTCTATCGTATGCATCACGTTTGAAAACGGTACTGTGCTTTTCAATATGTTTGGCTATGGCATACATCGATTTTTCCTGACTTGTACGACCTTCAAGCTCTTCCTCGTAACTTATTTCCTTTGCATCTTCGTATTCATCATGACTCAATGTCACACTTTCACCTTGTAAGAGGGTTCTTCGTAAAATATAAGTGTGCAGCCTGCTCTAACACGTAACGAGCCGATCTGAAAACGGCTTACCTATTGTACATCACAAAAAATTCTTAACAGGTGGCACTACAATTTTTCGATTTTTACATTTTAAAGAGCGAGAGATCGTAATAAAATTTAAGAGTATTAAAAAAGTGTTTGTGATGTTCAATGTCAAGAATATTGATAAAAATTACTCACGTTCTTGGTCCAAACGTCGGAAAATCGTGGGTATAGTTGACCATCATCTAACTTTGCGTACTCATCATTACACTTATCCCTTTTATATATTAAAAAAGTAAAGACGTGTAAACAATTAAAATATACGAATTTATCACGGAAGAAAATTATTTTCGCTCATATAGGCGCGAAAATCGCTTACCAGGGAAAATAATCTATTTTCTGATAAATGTTCTTTTTCGTTTCTCGTTTCCTGTGTTTTCAGTTGGAAGAGAAACAAGTTGCTGTGCGAGTAATGAGGTATGGCAATCCAGATTTTCAGGGATCACATAGGTTCGTCAGGGCTTCTAAAAACCACTTGGGTCTCGAATCGTCCTAGGAGATGTGGGCATCCAAAAAGTGGCTTCCCCACAGAGGCCATGTTTGCTAGACGAAGCGCTAGGCCCATGAAATTTTCAGGGAAGTTGGCACACTACCCTAGTATAAATATCGGCTACTTAGACAGTCATCCTTCCTTTGCCCTTATCCAGGGCGGTCGAAAAACTGCAAAAATGGGAATAATTTGCAGATTTTTCTGCAATGAGAAAGAAATGCGAAACTAAACGGTTTTGAAGTAGTCATGTGATGTAGTAACTTCAGTGAACATTTGGTACCATTGGGACACCTCGGTGCTTCTGAGTATGTTACCCTTCGTAACCCTAGTTACTACCAATCCACCGACTATGGGAGGATGAAGTGCTTGGTCGGCCTAGGCGGGGATCGGACTCGTGTGGTCAAGTACATATTATCAAGAAATTTTTTTTCGAAACCTTAGAGCTGAGATATCAGTGAAAAAGTAAACGGCCACTTACTTTTTAACGATACCGGATTCTTTCCTCGTTAGAACAGAGCATGCTGTGCCTACAGAGTACTTGGCTGTCGAAATCAATCCTGGATCGCAATGGCATCCGGCCGCCTTCACCACTTTATCATCATCGAGCTTAAAGAAGCTTTTTTTTAAACAGTAACTACGGCAATCGCAAATCGGCCACTGTTTTGGTCATAACTCGGTTCAGAGGTATTATAATATAAATATCGGGAAGATCAAACCACCAACTACAAAGTTCTAACTACATTTTTTTAAAATTTCTTGTCGATAGGAATCGATTGGCTTTTTTTAAAGTGTCTAATTGTAAGACCATTTTGAGGGGATATATGGGTGACACAGACAGACAGACAGAATACGCTTTTCTATAAATTAGGTAATCACGTTGTCATAAGTGTTGTAGAAGAAGCTCATGCCATCCTTGGGCGGGTAGACCGTCCCTTCTCCCTGAACGAGAAAGATAAGTGCTTTGTTTGTGGAATAGGACTCGTCCATTCATTTGCGGGCTAACGAGGACCCACTAACCTTCATTCTTTGCAATACTTTGTATTTTATGATATCAAAATGGATATATTTTTCTTATCGGTTTCCTGATGATCAATGGACTTGCGTAGACTGGGTGAGTGATTTTTGAACATTGACACACGATGACAGTAATGAAAAAGGAAGCGCTTTCATTTCGCCCCGGTGGAAATAAAGCGCTTCTTTTGCCGTCCTGGAATGAAAGCGCGGGCGCCCTTACTTTCATTCTTTCCCCACCCTAACGACTTTCCTTATGGACTGTTCTTTCGCCGCGTTTCCTATTCTCGTTCATCTTTTTTCGCAGAAATTCTCGTTCATCTTTTTTCCTAGTGAATGGAGAAACTTTCCATCAACTAGTGAAATATTCGCCTCGAGGATACGAATCTGTTCCTTTTGACAGAAAGTTTCTCCATCCATTGGGAAAGAAGTTATGCCAGCGTTTCGCGTTTTTCGAAACACGTTCGAACACGTTTCGAAAAACGCGAAAAGCCGGCATAACTTCTTTCCCAATGGATGGAGAAACTTTCTGTCATCAAAAGGAACAGATTCGTATCCTCGAGGCGAATATTTCACTAGTTGGTGAAAAGTTTCTCCATTCACTAGGAAAAAAGATGAACGAGAATTTCAGCTGTTTCGGAAACGCGAGCAAAAGAACCAGCAAAAGCGTTTCCGAAACGCGGAAACGCGGCGAAAAAACGGTTCATTATCGGGTTCATGGAAAACCGTTTGATTGGCGAACCCGATTCTTGGAGGAAGGCGTTTCATAGTGAAGAACCAAATAACAGTAGTGTTTCACGAGAACGTTCGTAGCCTGAAAAAAATTGCTTTGTTCCATGAAAAAATTTCGTAATCATCCCAGCTGAACTGTCACTCAGAACACCATTTCCTATAAGTAGTCTGGATGAAACAAATGCTAAATCACGCCTGTGAATCAGAGAAAGGACGAACTAGTGCGCAGAATGAGAGAGACGTAGTCGGTGTCAAACCAAGTAATGAGCGTACTAGGCATTAGGGTGGGCCGTTAGATCTTACAGTAAAAGGAACACTCATTTCGATTTTGAGCATTTCATTCACCGGTCGTCTTGCGCGGTTGTTTTACCAACGTGATCGGAGATTCTTTCGCTCATGTGGGTAAAACGAAGCAAGATGCCCGTTGAATGAAAAGTACAGGAGTGTCGCTTAAGGACATTATTTGCCTGGTTTCGGACATCGCAGTGGAAATCTCCGATAGAAATGCATCACTAGTTGTACTCTTCTCATCTGTTCTCTCCGGATGGTACTTATCTCTGATAGGCAACAGACAACCGATCCGTAAGAGGCATCTAGGCAAAATGCGTTCATCGTCACGTACATTGGACAATGCATGGCACATACATGAAATGGGCGTTCCCTTTGATATAGGGTCGAACGGCCCATCCTACTGGTCATAACGGTTCGGTTATGATCTATAGTAACCGATTATTCAACGGCAAAAATATCCCAAGCCATCGTTGCAATTTGCCCACCTTTGCGCCAAATTCGCTCTTCACATCACCGATGAATTCCCAATCTTTCATGAGTATGCTCCTTTCGCCGCATCCTGCTTCCCCTCCTAATTCGATGACGGCACAAGCATTGTCGTCAGCGGGCAGTCTGCAATTAAAGGTACAGTCCGGGCCGCCGATTTCGATCGCAAACTGACATTAGACGTGGTAGAATTTAAATGAGCTAATTAGCGAATAAGATGAAAATTTGATATTGTGGCTCTATAGCGATGTTAGTTCCTAGCTCTGAATGTATTCTCTATAAGTCCATTTCTATACAAAAATGAGAGTAAAGTTAATTTAAAGGAGCTACCGTGTCTAATGTCTCGACTCGACTTAAAACTCGACGCCCCGGAGTGTACCTTTAAGTATCTTGACAAAAGCAACTCCAAGCCTCCTACATGTCATTTTAGGATAAATATCAAAATTCATATGATATCCACCATTTTTGGAAATATCTGAACTAGTTGAGATCCAATGCGGGAAAATTGGATTGGACCCAGGGGGATTGTTGGGGTTTCTTGCAATAAAGACATTTCGCTCACTTTCCAGATTCTGTGCAGTTTAAAGCAGAAGTTGCAGCGATGATTATGCCGAAGAAGATGAGATGGAGAATCGTTGAATGAATTTTGAGCATTAATTTGGACAGAAAGACTGTTCTGTTAAGTATCTTCTCGATGATGAGCAATAGATTACACAACACAAATTAACGGCGGAAACTGTTTGTGTAGATTCGGTTCATCGCATCAATACAGTTCTCTGTTTGATGTTGTCTCTAAATATCGTGAATCATGC
>JACMIF010004741.1:0-11802 GCA_014805445.1 Diplogasteroides magnus | reverse complement strand
GTTCTGAGAAATTTAGTTTATTGTCAAATTTAAATCCTAAGTCTCGTATATCTGTCGACTCTGACAACTGAATTCCGTTTATATAGTAACGATGCTTATTATTATGACCTAGATGAAAAACAGAACATTTTTGAGGTGCTAAGCTCAACTGCCATTTGTGCCCCCAGTCGTAAATGGTTTTAGAACTCTTATTTTCCATGGCGCTGTAGACCTTCATCATTTTCCATAATCCTTGTTTCAGATGAACTTCCTTATGTTCGTGCTTGTCTTCTTCTTCGTTGGAATGTCGAGCGCCCTCCCAGTTGAAAACGAGCAAGGCGGCGGATCAAGTAAGCGTATATATCAAATTATAGCAAGCGTCTTTTATTTCTTCAAATATTTTGGTGTGATCTTATCCATTTTTTCAGAGAACATCATCGGCAAGCGCAATGTAAAGAAGCAGGGGGATCTCGCCACTGAACACAGTAAGTGCCAATTCAAATTAAATCGAGCTTCTTCTATTCATTCGAATACCTTGATGTTGTGTTGTCTCAAACAGGGAGCCACTTCGGCACAGTTGAAAGGTCGTGGCTGGATTGTCTATTGCATCTCGTCGATTGTTAACAGTGAGACTACAGGATTACATAATCTACACGAATAAAACAATTTGTTGACATATTGAAAACTATTCATTGAAAAAAATTTTTTTCCATTGCTGCAATACGAGCATTCAACATTATTCCTGAAGGGTTCCTAATCGAAGTTTTATACAACAGTTGACTAAACTCTTCTTCCGCGCACCTTTTTCCATACTTCCCCCGTGCCTCCCATATTTTCCCATAATGTGCTTCTGAATGCAAATGTTCGTGTTATGCAACCAAAAATTGTCTGGACGGAGCCGGAACAAATAATTGCCTACTACTATGAATGTGGAAGGATAATAGTATGTAATGGAATTGTCAAAGTACAGTTACTCTTTTGTCCGCTAGCATCTGCATTTGAAGAAAAATAAGTGTAATGTAACTGCAGTTATGATACCTAAAACTTGGGGCTGCCGCGGAAAAGAGGCTGATTTGGTTGAGAACAGCAGATTCTAAAAGTTTGATTTGACTTTTGATAATCTATTGTGCCAAATCGCACGCGTTCCATCAAGTATACCTTCACTTTTCAATCACGGGAAGGATTTCCATCGAATTGTAAACTCGATGTTTATATCTACTATGCATTTCATTGTCACTGAGAGATCCACCCTGTTCATAGTGTCACATTGGATTTTTTTCAAAAACTAAAACTATTCGAAAGCCTATTTATTGATAGGGAATGGCAAAGGTTCGCGCATGTGAATTGGCACAATAGATTATTAAAAACCAAATCAAGCTTTTAGAATATCTCTCCTTTCTCGCCTTTCTCTACCAAATCAGCCTCTTTTCCGCGGCCTCGTCGCCTACAAGGCTCTCACGAAGACTGTTTTGAGAAGACTGGAGAGTTCATTGGAGGGATCAGAAGGTCCTACCCAGACTGGATTCCGAAGATGATTTTCTACTTTGGACAATATTCATTCTGTGAAGCAAGGGATAGAGAAGACAAGCGAGTATGGAGTGCCCCTCTATTTGGCCCTCGTGGACTTCAAGAAAACCTTCGACAGTGTTGAATGGCCAGCTGTTTGGACGGCACTCATATCGCAAGGAACACACCCAACCCTCGTCAGACTACTGAGAACAGACATCTTCTGTAAGGGTGGACCACCCCTTTGCACGGTTTCTCAACTTTATGTGTCCGAATTAGCAAAAAACTTGGTTTTATGGTAAATCGACCCCGTTGATCACGAATCTGAGGTCTATTTGACATGATAATTTTTCCATTGCCTCAGGGCATGATAAAAATCCGAAAATTCGTCAAAAATAGCAAAAAAATTCCGACCTGTAAAATCAATGTGGCATTCGAATTTGCACCCCTAGAGCATATTACTATATTAAAATCGGATCTGTAACTTCATTTTGAAGCTTATTTTCAGCCCATTGAAGTTTTCAAACGCCCGTCTTTTAAAATTTTTGCACTAACAACGCTCAGATGACATCATTTTTGGAATCTACGCATACGATTACCACTTA
Source organism: Diplogasteroides magnus (assembly GCA_014805445.1). NCBI lineage: Eukaryota > Metazoa > Nematoda > Chromadorea > Rhabditida > Diplogasteroididae > Diplogasteroides > Diplogasteroides magnus. The sequence goes on along the minus strand of JACMIF010004741.1, from coordinate 9,712 downwards.
TATGTGAATTTCAGCCAAATCGGAGATGAAAGTTTTGCTCCACAGTAGTGAGATTTTTCTCATTTCGTGGACAGTCGTTTTTTCGCGCACGCTCCTCTCCCTACCATCCCTCTCTCTACCCTCCGTCTCCCTATCCTTGTCAACGCAAGCGTCTCATATTCTGGCGATGCAATGAGCAACATTGGTACTACGGACTGACACTAACCATCAGCTGACTTTGAGTCTTATATCCATTGTAATTAATTTTCATACAGTCATGTCGTGAGATGAGGATGCTGACATCACCCATTTAGGATCTTTGGAACAATATTTTAATATTCATTGTCATTCGTTGTTTGAAGCTCTTTTCGCGTACACTTTTGTTCGATTTTTTTTCTTATCACTCTATCGAAAAATCACTCGCTCCAATTTGCCTAATGTGGACAGTCAAAAACGCACATCTTTAACCGTTATTAGCACAACATAACGGATTTAAAAAAAAATTAAGTGCGTAAGTCGTTGCTTTATGGTCTTTGGAACAGTATTAAATATTCATGATTTGAATTTCTTTTATTATGTATACTTCTGTTCGAATATTATTTTATCGCTCGATCAAAAAATCATTTGCCGAAAGTGCAGATTCAGAAACACACATTGCATGAACCGATCAAACGATCACCTCACTTCCATTCTGATCGTCTGTGTTCGTGCATTTCGTACGTGCAAAACGCAATATAACACGTTTTCCTGTCTCATTTCGTATCAATCGTCCATCGGCGGTTGTCTGCTCACTTCACTTTCTTCTCTCATCCCAGGCGGTAGTCTCACTCATCGCTGTCAAGGCAAGTTTTCTCACTGTCTGAACCATAGACTGTCCGGGCCTTACCGTAACTGCCGTATCTCATTCACTACCGTATTCGAGACCAAGCAGACTCGGGTACGATAACCGCGACGCGAGCGCAGCGCGTCCCAGGTTACGGTGGAATGCAATCGTTGCAGGAGCGCCTCGCCAAGATCCGGAAGGGTCTCGAGCTCACGCTGGAGGATGAAGTGCTCAAGAAGGTGGGCTACCTTAATCCTGCAATCGCGTCAGGAGTCTGCGTTCAGATTGATGCGGTCATGAAGGACGAGAACCTCCCGAGAAGGGAGGCATCCAACAGGATCCTCACCAAGATCGCCTACCACCTGTCTGAGGATACGAGGGTCAGTCACCACACCGCAACCGCGACGCAACCGCAGCGCATGAGCCACGCGTTGCGGTCTGGAATCAACATGTCCGGTTTCAGAAGAAGATCTACATGTACATCAATCAGGTCGAGCACCTCCCCGTCGCCTTAATCGACGACGTGAGTATCACAAATTGGCAGTTTGCCAATTTGTTCAATCCACTCGACTTCAGGTGGATTCTCTCGTCACTTCATCCGACGCGCACAAGCTGCTCAAGCAGATCAAGGACCTCTTCGCGGACGGACACTTGAAGCACGCGCAGTTTGGTATGAAGGCGCGTTAAGTGTCCCTATCACTACCGTATCCCTGAAATTCGCGTCGAGATGCCAAATCATTTAGGCGGCAGCCATCCTGGAGCGCTCGAGCGACGCAGTGCAGAAGGAGATCTTGGCTGCGGATGAGACGGTCAACGCGGGGTCAGACTACAAACAGTTCAAAGTACAAAGTTCAAAGTTCAAAGTACAAAGTTCAGCACCGGCCCTCTCGTGCCACACAAGAAGACGCTGAACCCGAAGTCCCAATTTTTTTTTAGCAAAGATGAAAAAAAAACATTCTAAAATCTCGGAATGACGTCCTTCCCAAACAGCCGCTCTCGGAATGGGGGCATTCCGAGAAATGGACTAGACCGCGTAGCTGGGAATGAAATGAGAAATGAAGTTCCGAAGAACAACGAAAGGCCAATTTTTTGGGAATGCATTAGCCAAGACTAGAGTACAGGTCAAAAATCCAAGAATATCTGATGCAAATGTAATTGCTACAGAAAGTTTGGACCGCGCAGAGTAAAACAAAGAGCGAAAATGAATTCGAGTGAAGAATTTCACGGGAATTCCTCCTACATGGGAAATTGTGTACATGGGGAAATTCCTCAAGAAATTCCTTATACATGAGGAATTCCTCTTCCACCCACTCTAATCACGGTGTAGCTACTTGGCAATTGACGAATGATAAAGACATGTTCGATACTTTAGAGATTACGGTAGATGCCTTTGAAGGTTTCCATCGTAGAAGATCCCGTTATTGTCTGTTACAGTCTGTCTGTCATGGTGAAAACTAGAAGTGTTTGATGAAAAATATAATTAGTGAAGAAGGGGTATTTCTACATCATGCTAATGTCATGAAAACAAACTATTATTGGATTAAAGTGTTCCGATGACACGAAAAGCCGTTCTGGAATAACTCGTTTGGTTTTGATTTTCACGTTTCGCCGTAAGCAACAAAGTTGTTCGTCTCGTCAAGATCATCAACTTTCATGTTGACAGTTTTTCATTAAAATGAAAACTGAAGGAGTAATGAGTAGTGCGCGCACGTGCGATAATGGCCTGTGCGGAAGTGTCCTGTATGAAAGTGTCGTGTGCGGAAGTGAATGTGCGCATATTTCGTAATCCCGAAATATAAAATGTTTCACACATGGCATATAGTAGTTTGTGAAATATCCTTATGCCTGGTATCCTATGCAACTACCAGGGGGCGTCATCGGAGCAGTCAATTTTGGCCCGCTTACCCAATAATAAGATTAAATAACTTCATTTAAAAAATACCTAAGATTCGCTGTTCCACGGTCTCATATGACAAAGCTTAACTATTACAACGCACACCGATATATTCACAAATTACATATGTCACGTTTATTAGTTTCGCTTCACTTTCTTCTCTTATCCAAGGGCTGTAGTCTATTTCTCATTATTCGCTACGAAGTCGTTTCTAGCAGCGCCTTCCGTATTCTAGCACTACCGTATTCAATTGGTACCGTAGTCCTTGATTTCACAATACTGGATGAAAAAAACTCGAGGAATCGGGCATGAGAACTATAAAGAAAGAAGGGATTTGAATGAGAGTAAGCAAAGTAATGGATTCTTATCTCTTTCATGATCTATTCCCTTCCATCTTGACAATTGTCTGCATCAATGCATTATCGAAGTTCTAACTTATCTAATCTCCGCCGAACGGTTCTCTATCGAAGTGAGAGACGACCGCTCCGACGAGATTGGGGATGCTAAAATTTCGGAAAATGTGTTATCTTGTCTGCATTGAAGGTGGTGTTGATCGATCGGGGATGTAAGTAGGTATGAGTAACAAATAAATCGTATGGGAAAGCATTATTATGCATTTCATTGTCAGCTAAACTGTAAAAAACTGAAATTGGATCTTGCGCAGAAACTATGACGATAACGGTCAAGCATCTGTCCATTTCACCATTATGGTGCAAAATTTCATGGCACGCTTTTCATTCACCATCAATTTCACCGTTTCGGTGCAATGTTCTCAGAGCACTCATTTCTGTGATTGCAATGTTTATCGCTCATTCAGCAATTTGCGGGGGGAGTGGAAACAGGCTACTTGAAGATGCTCTGGTTTTCTTGTTCATGTATGCCTGCCAGCTTGCCGAGCGGGGCGTAGGAGCCCACATCTAAAGATAAAGAATTTAATCAAAGGATTTAGCAGAATAAGAATTGCTAAAATTGATTCATCACTTACCCATGGCCTTCAGCCCATCGTTTCACTTGCCGAGGAGGGCGGAGGCGCTGATGGGGATCGCATCTAAAGATAAAGAATCACATCAAACAATTTATTTGAATAAGAGTTGCTAAATTTGCTTCATCACTTACCCATGGCCTTCAGCCCATCCTTTCGCTTGCCGAGAAGGGCGGTGGCAGGAAAACTCACATCTGAAGCTAAAGAATTAACATCAAACCATTTATCTGAATAGGATTTGCCAAATATGTTTCAACACTAACCCATGGCCTGGAGCCCAGCATTTCGCTTTCCGATGAGGGAGAGGGGAGGGACATCTTAAGATAAAGAATCACATCAAACGATTTATCTGAATAACATTTGCTAAATTTGTTTCATCACTTACCTATGGCCTGCTGTAGGGTTTCCAAATCGACAGTCAAATTCATTTCTGAGTCTTTCATTCTCCGCGGAGCGGTTGTCTCTATGAGCGATAGACAACCGCTCCGCGGAGAATGAAAGAATTGGAAATGGAATTTGACTGCCTATTTAGAAAGCCTGACCTGTAGCGTTGGGTTTCGCTTGCCGAAGAAAACCCCTGTTGAAGAAAACATAACATAAAGGTATTTGAATGAATATGAGGAGTTAATTTTAGTTGAATTGTCACTTACTCAGTTCCGTTTCGAACGGATTTCGGTTGCTGGTGTACTCCGATTCCGACGTAACTGCGGCAAGGAGAAAGAAGAGAAGAACAAGATCCTTGATGTGCATGTTGAACAACTGTACCAATGTCGATTTCAGATTCATTTATACATTTCTCCCTCCATTCATGCTTTCAATGCCCAACAGAAGAATCCAATAAACCGTAATTGCAGTGAAGACAGTAATAATAAAATAGTAATAAGGCAAAGTTCATTCGCAAAGTGCAAAGTATAAGACGAACGGGTGCGTGCAGAGAGAAGGAATGCACTTTGCCATTCATTGTGCCACTGTGCAACTGACTGTCATCTTTCACCTGTAACCTTTCAACGGTGTTTAATCAAAAAAAGTTGCAGACGGACAAAAGAGCAAGTAGTCAGAAATCACTGTCATTTTATATTTTTCAGTTTTTTCATGAATGAAAACAGTTTTTTGTTCCAGATGCATGTCTTTGCATATCAATGAGTTGTATTAGGTTGAACGGTAAGTCATCCGCCACTTTTGTTTCAGCTTCTATATTTCCATGCCTATTGACAGTTTTGCCATACCACTATAGGCACTCGTACAACACTGCGTCCCCTCACTGTAGCCTTCGCCGTTGGGCTGCTCTCAATTTTCGACATTTTTTCAGTGTTTGTGTTTGCTTATTTTCATAATTATTTTAGAAGTAATCCTAAAATCGATGTTAGATGTTCTAAAAATAGGTTATGGCTTCCTTAACATTTCAGCATTGTTAGGGCTCATTGCCTTAATCCGCAAGAAAATTATGGCCAAAAAACCAAAACATTTCGAAATTTTTCATTTTGATCGGAGAGGCACCATTTTAGTCAGGAATGTAGAGGAGCATAAAATATAATTTTTGATGCATAGCGCATCAATTTTCTCATGTTCATTCACAAGTTATAGCAAAAAAATCGGGCTTTTTTCATTTTTCGCGGCTTGAAAATTACATTTTTGATTATAACTTATGAATGAACTTGAGAAAAATAATGCGCTATGCACCAAAACTTTTATTTTGTGATCCTCTATATTCCTACCAAAAATGGTGCCTCTCCGATCGAAATGAAAAATTTCGACATGTTTTGTTTTTTTGCCCATAATTTCTTCCGGATTGAGGCCATGAGCCCTAACAATGCTGAAATGTTAAGGAAGTCATAATCATAACCTATTTCTAGAATATCTAACATCGATTTTAGGATTGCTTCTAAAAGATTTATGGCGAAACAAACACAAACACTGAAAAAATGTCGAAAATTGGTCAACTTTCAAAAATCATACTGCAGCTCCCAGATAGATAGCAGCCCAGCGACGAAGGCTACAGTGAGGGGGACGCAGTGTTGTACGCGTGCCTATAGTGGTAGGGCACAACTGTCAATAGGCATGGAAATACAGAGGCTGAAACAAAAGTGGCGGAGGACTTACCGTTCAACCTAATAATTAAAACAATTATTGTCCATTACGAACAGAAAAACGGGTATTCATGACATAACTATTTGATTTTAGCATAACGATCGGTAGAATCAAACTATCAACTGATGCGTCTAGCCAATTGAGTGGCCGTTACGCCTGAGGGACCGTTCGCTCAAATTTCACATTTCCACGGCATCATGACCGTAATACCGAAACTGTGCAAAAAAGTGTCAAAATGCAACTAGCCACTTGTGCTTTACAGAGTAAGGGTAAAATAGATGGAGTATCAAAACTGTAGTTGGAGACCCGGATCCCATTTGCAATACGTTTACAGTGGTCAAAAATGTGATTTTTTGAGCATACTGAATTTGGAATTTTTGACAAAATCACTAATAACTTGGTTCATTCTGACTCTTATAAATTCAAAAATCATAGTTGTGATACTCCTATCTGAATCGATGCATCACTGGTGAAGCCGCGCCGTCATACGGCACCATCTTAGAGAAAGACGAACCCACTAAAGGCACTTCACTTAACGACAACCCATTGTCAAGCAAGCACGACATTGTGGAACGTCGTTTGTTAGACAACACTTTCTGAGAGATAACGACGCTTCGTCATCCTAATGTCCATGTTTGAACCTGCCTCTGATGGTCGTATATAAGGAGCGTCTTCTGGATAGACCATCATCAATCGACTCCGGTCTAACAGTTCTTCTCATCTCAACCTCTCTACTTCTCAGCAACATGTTCGCCAAGGTCTTCCTTCTCGTCGCATTTGTCGTCGCTGCTGAGGCTTGCGGCGCAGCGCCAGCGGTCAGTGTATATTTTCTCGCTCCTCGCAAGGGATCGTATTATGGAACGTTAATGACAGCCGTTAATTTCTGGTCGTCTAATTTCATTACTATCGGTCAACTCTCATTTCGACCGCTAGTAATGAAATTGGACAACTAGAAATGAACTGCTGTCAATAACGGTCCAAAATGCGCACCCTACTCCTCACACTTTTAAGTCTTAAAAGAACAGTTCTTGACACGCCATTGGAAGTTTTCTGTTATTGTGTACCCAAACAACAGTTCCTTGTGTCACTTTGCCGTTTTCAGTCGTTTCCCGTACATTGTTTTTTTTCAGGGCAACAAAACCGCGAGAAGGTTCGAGCATTGAATTCCCTAGAAGCAGACGATGACTAATGTTTTCGTTGGAGACGAGCGAAGAATATTTAGCAACTCATTTGTAGCGGTTCTAAAACGGCAGTACAGTACATTTATCATTCGTCAAATCTCCTCGGTGCTGTTGTCTCTACGATCGATAGACAACCGCTCCGAATGGATTAGACTAGTGAGAAATGCATCTCACTACCTTTTTAGAAACCCTACTCATTTGTTCTCAATTTTGCAGAAAGCGCTCCGTCACTGAAGACATCGTCGCCACAATCGTGTCCAACAAGCCCTTCTCAACTTCGGACCTCGCGGCTGACCTGGCAAAGATGCAAAAGGACGTGAGTTGTGGGCGTCTCATAAAACCATATTATCGTCTCAATTGGGGTTGCCAGTTTCACTACTTTACGGGTTATGTTTCAAAGAAGGTCAAACTTCCAATCATAGTCTAAATATATAATTGAATGAATGCAATTGTAAACATAAAGCAATAGTGTCCGCTAACAATTGGGGGCTGATACGACATGAGGATGAACGAATACATTCAATAACGATTCGTCCACACCAATAACGATTAACCTAGCAGTACCATTCAACTATTGGGATTTCCCAATTGCCCCCTACTGATCTTAAGAATGCTCTTGAAGATTTCGAAATTCTCCGAACTGACCGGCGTCTCCCTCGGAGCCATCAACGCCGTTGACCACTCCGTCGCCAACGTCGACGGACAGTAGGTTTCATCAAGATTACGAAATCATCCATTTCGTCATGATTACGAAATCGATTTCATCATATCATCACAGGTTCGCCGTCAAGTTCCGCGTCGCCGACTCCTTCGACAAGTGCCAGTTGGTGACGCAATTCGTCCAGTCAGCCGTCAACGACATCGACGACGTAAGTAATAGGGAAGTCGGCAGATTTTTCGTCCCTCTTCTCCGCGAGCGGCCGTCGTCTCGCTCCCTGATAGTCAACAGCGCTGCGGAGAAGAATGACGATAAATTTACCGATTAAGAATCCCTAGTAAGTAATCACCAAACAGTTGGGGCAATTCCTGGCAAATGCGTTTAAAGCAAGAATATTAAACCAACAAGATTATAATATTTCAGGCTTCCTCCGGACTCGTCAAGTGCGGCCCGTTCGAGGCAACGAAGCTCACCAAGCACTAAGGGGTGTTTGGCGTTTCTCTATGCATTCCTTCTACTGTTCACATTTTCAATGGTTCCTCAAACTGTTGCTATCCTTGAATAAAGACTGTCGAAGCTCGATGGCATTTTGTTGATATTATGACTATCACCTCGACAAAAACAGGTTATCATCTCGAAACAATAAGTATACACAGGGTCGCAACAGCAGTGCTACAATAATATGCAAAAAGTGTTCTGTAACTCAGAGAAAGAATGATAATAAAGATTGAGGGCTTTTAACTCGGTTGTAAAGTGCATAAAGTGCATTTCATACCCAGTACGCTCGTTGCGTTTTTGACCGACCGTGTTTCTCTCATTTTGAGCACTATTTCTTCATTCCTCTGACCACCAGACGTAATTTAGCATGTGCTTCGCATGGACTACTCATGGAAAATGATATTCTGAGTGCAGTTCAGATGGGATCAGCTGGGATAATAGCGCATTCCATTCACGATTTCTGTCCTTCCCCACATCTATCAGGGGTTCATAAACGCTAAAATTGCCATCATTCTTCTCCAAATTTAGAAACCTTCTTCCCGACCTCATTAGACCTGTATGCCATCCATGTAGTCCTGTAAGCAGCCGGCCTTACCGGTAGGCCCCACCTAGCGTTATCTCTTGACGTGGTCGCACCTTTACCTTTTTTTACTATCTATGGTTGGCAGTTTGAGTACGAAAATGCATTCGATATCTCTGCTTCTCCGCAGAGCTGCTGTCTCCCGCGTACGAGGGAGAACCGCTATGGGGAACGGCAGAGATAATGAATGCACTGTCGTACTCAAACTGTCAACTATAATGCCAACTTGACTTACGATATACAGACTGTGTCTCATGTCTCTTCTGTTTCGTACTCCCCTTGGAGATTTCAGTATTCCATGCACACCTTGCAAGCCTGTGTACTTTTTATTCTATTTTACCTTCAGAATCTACACATCTCTAGATTGCGGACCTACACTCCGCTCAGTCAATCGTTGATAGTTTCAACTATGCAACATTTCACGGTGAGCTGAGCATTTCTCCCATGCATTAAATACGTGGCACTACCCCATTCAAAAGTTTGTTTCTTTACTTGAAAGATAATTGAGTAGAACGGTAGAGATGGTCCTTTTCAGATCGTGATGGTTTTTCCTCTTCCCTCTCACATTCCTGTCATCTCGTCTGCGTCGTTACAGAATGTTGGAGGTAAGCACCGGGGAAGGAATCCTTTCAGAATTGCACATTTCTTTCATCTAATTCCCTAGGATCGGTATATCTCCCACGTGATGGACAACCGCTCCGAGGGAATTGGACGACGGAAATGTGCACTTTTGCTTCGATTTCGGACATAAGCTAAAGTAGTGAACTTTGCAGTTAACCCCAACATCCTCCCGACAATCGGAGGAACGGTATTCGAGTAACGGAAAACTCGGTCACTCTGCGCAGAATGTCCGAGAGAGGAGGGTCTACTCCTCCAGACCAATCTCCCAAGGACCCCCGTTTCATCTACCCTAATTCTCCCAGTGATTGCTTCAAGTTCAAGTTCAAGTTTATTACGCATACACATTTGATAATGCAACACGTGTGATAGTTCAGGAATATGATAATTGAGACATGACACTATTTAATT
>JACMIF010004740.1:0-11804 GCA_014805445.1 Diplogasteroides magnus | reverse complement strand
ACCCTCACTTATTGATTGATTTGATCAATGCGCAACAGACTTCTGTTGTTTTATTTTTACACATCAAAACACTATGGAAAATTATGGGACACCCTAATAACAGAACCCGATCAACATTTTCGAAAATGAAAAAAAATCAGTATTTACTCCAAAGCAAACGATAAAGCTTATGCATGCACTTTGCCAGAAAGCATTCTGCGAGTCTCACAGTTCAAACATCAAAACAATACTGATAGTACGGATTGTGATGAAGTGGACCTTTGAAGCTTTAAAGCTTGGAGATTAGCGGTTTCACTGACTGGAATAGTGAGAAGACGAAGAAGGAATTATAGCGAAGTGTCTCAACCAAGCTGTAAAAATTGGAGATTACGGGTTTCATTGACTTCACCACTTTCTGTCAGTCGATGCTGGCTCAAATTCTACCTCTCCTTACTGCTCTTTTGGCAACCGGTGCGTATTCCCGACTAAAACGTTCATTGACGTTGTAGTGAATAATTTGCATCATAGATGAGAAAGACAACAGCGCCCTGAACATTTGCGCTGTACTGGCGAAATGGATGGTTGCACGCCGTGAGAACGGAGAAAATGATGGCGCATCTGTCCATTTCACGGTTACGGCGTAAACGTCGATGGCGCAGTTTTCCTTCACCCAAGACAGTGCATCATATAATAGTTATCAAATCTTCGGCGAATTCAGCCACTGCCACGTGTCCGCAGGACTTTGAACCCTGGTACAACGGCGTTTGCGGGTACACGAAGGTGAATGTTTACAGTGCTAGTAACTCATTGACCATCTTTGCGATATGGTTTGACAAATGGTAGCAGAGAGAACCAAAAATGTGTTCACATGAATGAGCCATTGATCGAATCACACGTTCGATGCATCTTATCAGTGAGAAGCTTTTTTTATCATTGTCGATGGAAAAAGCTCACACAACTAACAACATTGTCTTTTGAAGGTCGATACCAACTACATCTTCAACTACTCAACGGCCCTACAAACATGCACTGAACTCGGATCGAATCTGCCGTCTATTCACAGTGGACGTGTAAGTGATTACGACCTAGTATGAAATAGGGTTATGCTTGCGACTAGGGATCGCATTATGAAACGTTACTGACAGCCGTTAATTTCTAGCCGTCTAAGTTCATTCGTAGCGGTCGTCTCTCATTTCGCACAGACAACAGCTAGGGACGAAATCAGACGGCTAGAAATATACGGCTGTTAATAACGTTCCATAATGCGATCCCTACTTACGACTGATTTGTTGCCAATTCACATTTCCTACTTAGAGTGGTCATTCTCTGACCACTTAGTCAAAGGAATAATGTCAATGGATAGGGTAGGAAAGAAAGAAAGAATGCGCCTCCGCCCTTTAAAGGTACACTCCGGGGCGCCGAGTATTGCAAACTGATATTAGACACGGTAGCTCGTATAATTGAGCTTTACTCTAATTTGTGCATCAAAATGGACTAATGGAGAATGCTATGTACATTCTGAGCTGGGAACTCACATCGCAAAGAAGCCATAATATCAATTTTCCGTCACATTCGAGAATTAGCACATTCAAATTCTACCGTGTCTAACGTCAGTTTGCGATAGAAATCGGCGCCCCGGACTGTACCTTTAACTTCACAACGAGCAAAGAAAGGGCTATATTTTTCAAGGCATGTAATGAAAATGATCAAACCACTTTCATTTGATTTTTTTTCCTTTTTTGTTTTCTTCCCCCGCCCCACCCTGGTGATCGACATTTGCGGCATAACAGTACAACGAACATTTGCGTCGAGATAATGACGACAATGATGGGAGTTCAAGAATGTGGCGCAAACCTCCATGGGTCTTCTGTTAGTGGTTCTAAATTTGTTGTTATTTTTTTGGGATCGCGCTTGTCTCACTCCAAAATAGAGGACCATGCTATCACGGAGTGACTACAAGTTTACCTTTTTTGATGCCATGGCTTCTGTCTTTCATTAACATCTGATTGCAGGAGAACCTTCAACTGAGGAATGCTGTGTCATCAAGTACTGGTACTGACACTGTTCTATGGATTGGATTGAGATGTGATGTGAAAGAGGAAGCACTGCATTACACGTGGTTGGATGGCACCCCAGTCAACTTCATCTACTTCCGTGAAGGTTAGTCCTCATCATTATCATCATCTTACCACAGAAAAGTGTATTTATTGTTGCTTGCCGTACACTATTCCCTAAGACATCATTAAGAAACTGGAGATTCGCATTTATTGACTTTAATGAGAAGGATTTAGTACAGAGCACCGACACCTGTGGTCAAACGTACGGCACCATAATGTACGACAATCGCAATGGACACGACGCGAATTGGGTCTCGGAGCCAATCAAGGCACAGTACGGATGCATTGCGTGCACGGTGTCAACTACTTTCGGTTAGTCTTGTTTATTCCGATATAGCTAGATCTTGAAATGCGATGCTGGCATACAAATAGACAGCTCGATATGTTATGATTATGTAAAAAAAATGGAATCTTTACATCGTATACGAAAACAGTACAACGAACAATAATTGTTATTATAATTTTATTATACAAACTTTATAAGGGGGCACTTTCAGATCCCATCTGCGATGGTCAACTCGCCAAGAGTAGTTCCAAGTGTCTCCAGCTCTTCGACTCTCCCATGACATGGACTGCTGCAGAACAGAAATGCATTTCCATCGGGGGACATCTTCTCTCGATTCATTCTGATGAAGTTTGCTAACTAACCATCACGGAATTTCGGAGTGATTACTAAAATAAGCTATGAAATGTTGTGAGGCGTTCCCAGAAAGACATTTCACTGAGAAAAAATACATGGATCATTCGCATTATAATCGATTGTCATGATTCAGGAAGACAACTTCCTGCGTCGGTCGGCCATTGCCAACAACTTTCTAAAGGGCATTCATATTGGTCTGAGTAACTCAGACAGGAAAGGATGGGCATGGACGGATGGAACGGAAGTCAACTACACAAATTATGCAGGAGGTTCGTAGTTTTGCACGTTCATTGTCCATTATTCTTCTCTCATCGAGCCCTCCGATGGTTTTGCACGACCGTGGTGGTTGCGCGCTTCTACATACATTTCTTTGTATGACACATATTAGATAATATTTGTTCTTCCAACGAGAATAAATATAATCTCTATTTTCACAGGAAACCCCAATGATAACTCTGGCTCTTGCACTCAACTGTCAGTACAGGATCAGCCAGGAAAGTGGACGACCATTGATTGCAATACGAATTTGCCGTTCATTTGCGAGAAGACAGGTGAAGTTGAATTAGATTTTCCCGAAAAGACCCGCGCGGCGTTTCCGGGAGACGTTCAGGATCGCCATGGACGTTGCGCAATAATGGTGAAATGGACAAATTCAATGTGATAATGATGACAATGTTGACGCACCTGTCCATTTCACGGTAATGAAATGGACAAGTGTGCCAGCGCAACCGTTCCTGGCGCACTTGTCTTTCGCCAGCCTTATCATCTTTCCATGATAATAATACGCATTGGTAGATTACACAAACCAATTAGTTCTCTTTGTAGGCTCACAAGTCCATCCCTCCGGCTGCCCTTCCGAAAAGAAGATTTTCTCAGCGAATGATCACGTTAAGAACGAGGGATTATTCATATGAATATTTTCTTCAGATATACTCTCCCTCGTTCCCCATCCGCGTGGAAAAAGGAGCGTGCGAGTATATTGTGAAATCTAGTCGACCCAACACTCGGGTAAGATGATCAATTGCATGCTCAATTCTGTAGGTTTTCAAAAATCGTAGCAAAGTGCATTTGTCGTTCGTCTAGTTTTCGCGGAGCGGCTGCTTCTGTGTTCGACAGTCAAGCGATCCGCAGAAATGAGACTAATGATAAAACCACTTTACTACAGTATTTTAATTTTCATGTGCAGACCTATGTTCATAATAGCATGGAGGAAAAAGTGGAATTTCAGGTCGCAATTCGTGTCGAATCCTTCGCGGCCCATCACTGCTGCCATAAACTTATTATCTATGACGGAGTCAATGGCACGAATGCTCTAGCGGAGTGAGTGAGGCATTAGCGACAATAGATGAATGGTTCACCCTTTAGACCATGAATTCTGTTGAGTACATTTTAATTGTTTTTAAAGAAGGGAAAGTTCTTATCCATTGAGAGAATCTTATTTCATTAGTGAGAGCTCTTTCAGGCTATCGGGCAGCGTCGCTCCGGGAACGATCATCACAGCAACGGGAGGCACGATGAGGCTCGTGTGGAATGCCAAAGAACCGGGAGAGATCGAAGGATGGCATTTCACTATTGTGGAAATATAACAATATAAGTGAAAGTGAAAGAACAGGGTCTCATGCCAAAACACTTCTGGTGCATAACCATCCGATGTCGCCAAGCAAGGAAAAAAATGAGCAAAAACGTTTGATGGCGGCAGGATTCGAACCCCGGCCTTAAAAATCCCAGTCAAACACACTGGCGCTACACAACCAGTTGTGGGCGGAGCCTGGGTAACGGTAATGAAAGTTACGGTAGTGTTACGGTTGAACTTGTCTTGTCGAGTACTATCTATATTCTTTTGGTTTGGGTCTCCTCGCCCCCAGACGCGCTAAATGACAGTGTGACAGGCACAACCTGCAAGTTTGGCCCACTGTGCGATACCTTGACGGACGGCCGAGATCGACGAAGGGACAGTGACGTCAACGTTGAGGTCGTCTAAGTCGTCGACGATGTCCACAAAAAATTTGCAAAAAATCATGAGCCCTCCTGATGACCCTAGGATGACGTCCTGAAGATTCTGTGACGATACCTTGAAGGAAGGCCGAGATCGACGAAGGAACCGTGACGTCAACGTTGAGGTCGTCTAAGTCGTCGAGGAGATCCACAAAAAATTTGTTAAAAATCATGATTCCTCCTGATGACCTTAGAATGACGTCCTGACGATTCTGTGACGATACCTTGACGGACGGCAGAGATCGACGAACGGACCGTAGTCTCGACGATGACGACGTCCAAGTCGTCGGAGAGTTTCTCAAAAAATCTGAGAAAAATCAAGGGATTTCCTGATGATGATAGAATGACGTCCTGAAGATTTGGTGTCAATATCTCAACGGACGTTCCATTGACGTGAGGAATTGACGTCCTCGACGTTAGAATTCTGACGTCGTCGTCTTAGATGAAAAGATACGGTGAAATAGATAACAAAAATGGAATCTACGTGAGAAATTAGCCCTAGAACGATGTTTTCAGAAAAATTACCAAGATGGCAGATTTGAAATATTAGGAAAAAATGGACATTTTTGACCCTGGGCCTTAACGTCTACCCGGTAATCACAGTAAATACATTATTCAATTGACAGTTAAACGTCACCAGCCCCACGTATCTATAGCGAGTTTTGAATATTTCGTTCCGCTTATTACGAAATTCGAACTTGCGGTGTTTAGTGGATAGCCAGTAATCAACGCAAATCCATTGATTAGTTGGCAGTTGAATGACACCAATCCCAAGTCTCTACGACGAGTATTGAATCTTTCGTTCCGCTTATTACGAAATTCCTACGTACGCCGTTTAGTGGAAATTACTTCTTGCGAAGTTTAGCGGCTACTCGATTATCAGTTCGAACCGCATTGCAATTATCTGTCGAATGGAACAATCCCCAGGTCGATTGATCCATTTTGAGCCATTTTGACTGAATATGCAAAATGGACGAAAGACCGACTGTCGACGCGTGCTGCAAGTGCTGCAGAGGTCGTGCGACAATGAAAGAGATAAAACTCCATTCGTCTTGCAATTACCTAGCGGATGAAACAAACCCCAGGTCGATTGACTCATTTTAAACCGAATAACAACAAAGCCAAGTGACAAGAATTCGTTGTTAAAGTATCGATTGTTTTTGAGCCATGCATGTAGCTTTTCGGTGAAGCAATGGATTGCGGGCTTACTTCGTTTCTCACATACACTCACGGTGCCCTATCTACAGAAACAATTTGAATTTAATCCATTTTGAAAAAATCAATCAATAATCGATCATCGATTGATTTCTACAGTTTATCGATTGATTTTTTCGAAACTTTGTATTTGTGTAGTAATTGGGAAACTCAACGGATCGAGCCAGTTCTTTCGCAATAACTCACCCCACAATAACTCATTGGGACCTATCTCCAGAAAAAATTTTGGCCAAATCGGAGACAAAAATTTGTGACCGTGGCGATGGCGGCGGTAACGGTAACGGAACGGACAACATCAGACTTTCGATCATAACTCAGCGAAACCTTAACGAATCGGGCTGAAATTTTTTCTGTATTAGTTTCAGACGAAGCTGACGCAAATTTGATTTATTGGTATTTTTCAGAAACCTCCTTCATGGAAAACCAGAAAAAAGTTAGCGCAGGGTACTTCCAAAGCCAAATCAGGAGAAATCGGAGAAAAATCTGCGAACTATGAGCAAGGTGTCATTCGACTTCCCACGTTGGCCCCTATCGAGTAGCGCCGCTTCCATCTTATACTCGAAAAAGTTCGTGGTACAGCTTCTTTAAATCATTCATTGTTTGAATTTCTTTTATTGTGTATACTTTTGTTCGATTTTCTTTTATTATCGTTCGATCAAAAAATCACTGGCTCCAATTTGCCAAAAGTTCACAGTGAAACCCGTACACATTGCATGCACTGATGAAATGAATGTCTCACTCTCATTCTGACCGGCTGCGAGTGTCTGTCTCATTACTCTCATTTTCCCACATTTCTCCCTTTCTGGACGGTCCTCTAATGTTGTCTGAAGAGGATTATCTCCCCGAAGCAGACGAGAAGGTGCCGTCACTGAAGGATGCCTTCGTTGTGAGTGACCTTGTCTCGAGCGGAATCCTACCGTAACCCATCACCTGATTCAGGTGGTCAAGATTCTCGGCAAGGGCGGCTACGGCGCGGTGTACGAGGTCATTCGCATATCGGACGGTGCGCGCTTCGCGATGAAGTGCGAGAAGCTAGAGATCAAGAAGCCGGTACGAATGAAAAAGTGGAACGGAAAATTTCTAGCGGAACTAAAAATTCTCAGGTTCTGCAAATGGACTGCACCGTGATGTTGGAGACGCTGGCACTGAAGAGTGGCCACTTCACTCCGCTCATCGATAAGGGAGATGTTCCGTATCGCTTCAAATACGTCGTTATGAAGCTGGTACTGTAGCCAGACAACCATTGCGCTCTCGCAACCACCACTCATAAGAAATGATGTAGCGCACGCAGAATGAGGATATTGATTGGCGTGTGAAAATCAGGGTTTCTAAGTCGGTATTCAAATTCATTTCTGATTCTTCCATTCTTCGCGGAGCGGTTGTCTCTAAGAACGATAAGGCAACCGCTCTGCGGAGAATGAAAGAATCAGAAATGAATTTGAATATCGATTAAGAAACCCTGGTGACAATCTAGTCAAACTGCAAACTACAACAGTTCATTTTGTCACCAAAGGCGACTGCACTCCAATTGACTGGCTGGTAGATGAAGAGAACTTCTTATTGGAGAATATACAATAATTGCCTACCGTATTCAGGTCGGCCAGAGTCTGTGGGACATCCGGATGTCTCTGGAGTCAAGAACATTCACACTCAACACGTCGATCAAGCTCGCCGAGCAGTGCCTTGTCGCCATCGAGAACCTGCACAGGGTAGCCGATTGGCAGCTTGTTTGACTCATGATCCAGCAGTCGCACCAACCTAATAATAGAAAACAAGGCCTCATTACAATTTCGTTATTATATATTTGCGTGTAGCGACGAGTCTTCGTACCCTAAATGATGCCTCTCGAGGCTTCATCTACTCAGTTTTTAAAATTTAAAAATGAACAATAAGAGTTACAAATTCACATGCAGGAAAACGATTTCATTCGCCGAACAGCCATTGCCAACGGCTATGTCAACGGAATTCACATCGGAATGCTCTCGTCGGGAGTGTGGACGGACGGGAGTCCCGCCAACTGCACAAATTATGCAGGAGGTATTCACGTCTTGTATAGAGTTCTAAAGCAATGGTAACTTGAAGATTAGGTGATGCCAAAATGGTATCGCTGTCATTGAAAAAACAGCTGTAAATATTTGAAACAAAATGCTAGAATCGAATGTGAGTCGTAGGTCAGATGCATAAGTTTTAATGTATCATAATATATACTTTTATCATTTTTACAGGAACCGGAAATTGCATACAATTGACAGTGCATGGTGAATGGCTCAAAATAGACTGCAACATGAAGCTGCCGTTCATTTGTGAGATGCCGAGTATGGAGCTAAGAAATATTTTTTCTATTTCCGCTAACGAAGCTAAATGATAATCCTGAACTTTATTTTGCAGCGCCGCAAGTACATCTACCTGGCTGTTCATCGCAGAAGACCTACTCCAAAAACGATCATGTAAGAAAAACACCGTACTTATTGATAGACCAAGAGCATGTAGATTTATTCACCCTCTTATCCACTACGAGTCGAGACAGGAGAATGCGAATACACTGTAAAGACGAACAAACAAAATACCAAGGTAGGGTCTTCAATCCATTAACTTATTTTATACTCGTTTAGCTTCTTCCGCGTGTACTTTCTTGAATTGGCTGTGAAATCAATATATAGAATATCTTCCCTAAGTCGCCCTTCGAGTAGAATACTTCATCATTCACGTGTGTTGTCATGAACTTCTTATCTACGACGGGGCCGAGGGTTCAACCCTACTCGCGAGGTGAGTGTTATCATCTCTGACTATCGATCAATTCAAGGTTATAGACTGCCGGTCACGTGGCTCCAGGAACTCTCATCACTCCAGAGGGAGACACTATGAAACTAGTGTGGAACGTGAAAGAGGCTGGAAAGGTGGAGGGATGGCACTTCACTGTTGTGGAAGTCGAAGGCTGATTTCACATGGAAAAGCATAAACTTCAACGCAAACGATAAACAATATGCATGCTTTATGTCAGAAAACAATCAACGCGTTCAATTCAATTCAATTCATTTATCATTTCAACGCGGTGAGTTATGAGCGAGGGCTTTGTAGCCTTCATTATTCCTCAGACATATTCCACAACGTTGCTCCAAAGATTGGCTTCATGTCATCTCTCCATGGTATATGGGGTTGTCCTTGGCCTGTCCGATTTGCGCAATTTTACGGACTATCGGACTCCAACGAATTTATTGTTTAAAAAACAAAACAATAGAGTGTACATAGATTGTGAATCACAATTTGTGATGCTATATGATCCTAGAATGTCGCCGATTATTTTAACAAATCCATATCGACCAATATGCGATGTACCATGATTTATAAATGACTTTCATCTTATTCATCTGTCTACTCCCTACATATAAATTTAAATGGCAGTATTCGGTAATCGCTGAGAGTGTTATTTTTTACAAACACAAACGCAGTTTCTTTTTCTGCTGAGTAATCGTTTGTGTCGCTCCATGAAATGAGGCTTCCCAAGATCAACCCACACTTCCTTACGCACAATGAGTCAACCAGTATCCGTTTTCGATTCCCCGTTCCTCCGCCACACCCAAGGCGTCTATTCGCCCGCGGGTCGAGACGTTGGTAATAACTGAAAGGATGATTACAGCATGGGTTCGTTGCAACACCGTCCATCCGTGTTCTACTCCCGCTTCCTCCGCCACACCAAGGTGCCCATTCCCCCGCGGGTTGAGACGTTGTTTGAAGTCATTTTGCCGAGAGATGTCCAACTTCCATGCGTTGGACATCTACAGGATAAATGACAATTATTTGAATACCTAATATACCTTATATTATCAATGTACATATTTATTGATTCAACAGCATGAAATGGATGTACTCATGGCAACTGAATGTACATGACATTCTCGATCTCCCAGTGGTCTCCCTTAGGTCGAGGGAGAGGCGAAAGAACGGCGCGTTCGCCTTCAGCATCTACATATCGAATGCGAGAGTCGACGAATGAGGCGGCGTTGGCGTGCCCCATGTCATTATCATCTTCTCCCTCATCTCCCAATACCGCAGATACCAGAGACCACGACGAAAGGAGCTGAAATGTAGTATCAAAAGAACAACTCGCAAAATTCAATATGCTATTCCTTTACAATAAGCGATGCTTCGTTAGATTGCTCACCGTCTTGTGAAGGGCGGACAACTTTTCCCTGTCACAGTTCACAGAGCCGGAGAATGAGATGACGAACAGCCATGGCGACTTGTGGTTTGCCCACTGACATCTAATCAAAATTTAAATAAAAAAACATAATTTATATTAGGTTGGTAAGAAATTAAGGTGTCATTTTTTAGTAACTTCGGTATTTCTGCAGTCATAGGCAGCAACCCCAAACCAAAGTGGCTACTTACTACTGACAACGTGCCATACACGTATACCGCGTGATACGTCTAGGCTTCACCTGCGAGGCTCAGAACAACGGTCGAAAGAAAGAACTTCAATCACCAAACCGTATGAGACAGTAGTCCCGTTTGGCTTGCGCCGTCTCATTCGAGGTTTCGTCTTCTATTCTTGTAATCAGTATGTCGAAATCCGCCATCTTCTGTGACAGTTGATGAGAGAGTTTTTCGAGCTTGGCTGTCTGGCTTGTACAGAATTTCCGAAGTTCCTGCGTGACTGCGAAGTCCATCGATTCCACGTCCTTCACTGCCTTGAGGGTCTTTCCGCTGAGGGGCAGGGATTTAGCAATGGTTTCCGCCATCCCTGTAGCGGCTTTGGCACGTAGTGTTCGGAAAATGGTGACGAGGGCTTCTTAGAACTGTCGACTTAGAAATTGGCGACGGATGAGGGGGACTCGAAAATTGACTTAGAACTTGGTGACGAGGTCGACTCTGAGATTGACGACTTAGAAATTGGGACAGTTGAGCAAGGACTAACTCTCCTGATTTAGGATTTCACCCGAGACTGGGCGAGGTAGAACTTCAGATTGGGACAGGACCAACGCAGTCGTGTGATGGGTTTTCTCCGAGACTTGGAGAGCGACGGTCTTCAGTCTTCAGTTCAGTCGTGGCTCGAGTTCGTCGAAGGACCGATGCACCACTTGTTGGCGTTACTCGAAGATTCACCGGATACGACTGTATACCGGAGAGATGAGACGTAATACAGCTTCGGGCCACTGCCTTTCATTAGTACTTCAATCACCAAACCGTATGAGACAGTAGTTCGGTAAGAGGGGCTTCACTATGGAGTCGCCTGTGGGTTGTGCCTCGGGACTCCTTGCTCCTCTTGAATCCTTGAGAGTTGATCCCGTGTTGAGCGAGCAGGCAGATTTATGATTTTTCGTCCGCCCATTGCCTTGATCGTCTTTTCGATGAATCGATTCTTCTCCTCTGTCACGCGAATGGAAGACACTTTATGGTGATGGACGATCTTGGTCATCCCTTTGGAAATGATATCATAAAATCCACGCAGCAGAATGACACTGTGTCCAAGTTTCATGACATTTTGGTAAATGATAATTACGTGATCTTATCATGCAGAATCAATCCATTCACAAAGGAGTCGTGGAGGCACGTGGATTTGTACTGCCTGTTCCTATACTGTCCCCGGCCTTCGCCATGCGGAGCAAGTATTAGGTTGTTCGGAAAGTAGTGTGACATGGACATTCAAAAATATATTTCTCAGCCTCTGTGTATTGTTATGCAGCGCGCTCATGCACGTGATAAGTGCAACCTCTGCCACACGTAAACAATCTTTCGTTTCATTCCTCCCGCTCATACTCCAGGAGTAATGCCCCACAATTTCGTTCCTACTATTCTGCACATTCGCCATGTCGCGCTCTACCTCTTCCTATCCGGATTGAAGGCACCTACTATCCACG
>JACMIF010004738.1:0-11806 GCA_014805445.1 Diplogasteroides magnus | reverse complement strand
CGAACCCTCAGGGAAGGTCTACTTCCGGTATATCTCGGATCTCAAAAAGTTCACAATTAGATTCCTCACCCTCCATTTAGCCTAGAACACACTTGATCTGACTGAAATATGCTGTGTTTGAGCCACAATCTCCCCGGGAACAAAAAAATTCACGCGTTTGGGGTCCCTACGTTCCACTCTAAGCCTATCAAATCGGCTCAGAACAAAAACAACGCTATTTAAAATTGTAATAGTGAGATCGTTCAACATGTCCCATTGTTAATGCAAGTCTTACAAAAAGCAGGCAGTAGCACTTCAAGGCAAAACTCATTAGGGTTGTTGAGATATGTTTCATAGTTTTGATACTCCAGCAATTCTATGCTTGTTGACACCAGCGCCAAGGTTACAAATAAGCAAGGCAGGGGATCCAGAGAACATTCGTTTTGGCAAAATCGCTTTACTAACCAGCAATAATCAATGTACAGAGTAAGTAGTATAATTCAGAGTACAAGATTCAGGATATAATAAGAGTCGATCAAAACTAGCGAATGATCACTACGGAACGAAAATTTTATGAAACAAAATGGAACAAAACATGTCAAAGGATTATTGTATCAGAGCCATTCTGTATCGAATTCAAAAGAATCTAAAGAGATTATGGATGAAACGGGACGAGGGAAGCTGTGATAATATATATTCGTATGAACGAAAAAGAAGGCAAATGCAGGGAGAGGAGAAGTTTAGGAAAGGATTCATCTTTTGAAGAGCAGAATGTTCACCTCTCCTAGGTAGAAATCGATGTATCGATTCGATTCAGGGTACACGGAGTAGCCGTGGTCGTTGCGGTTGGCGATGCAGTGCCAGTAGCGGTTATACTTCTTGTCGAACTCATCCCTGATGTATTCAGCGATCTTCCAATAGTCGTCGTTGTACTTCTCGAGTGCTTGGGTGGCGCAGTGGATGGCAAACTGCTGCATGCCCTCGTTCATCTCGGTAATCTTGATCACGAACTTCCTGAGACAAGAAATATTAGTTTGGATAAAAAGGGTAAAACAACTAACAAATATGTATAATGCTATTTTCCAACCAAAATCGGGTAAGATAGCCCCATAAAATGCTCTTACTAGGGAACGGTCGGAGGACCCCACGAAATTGGAATGCTCGAAATTGTGCTAACATGCTATATTTTAGAATTTTTTATTCGAAATTCAGACTTTGACAATGACGGTTTTGAACTACTGCATCCAAATATGAAAAAAAAGAGGAACGGCATTAATTTTTACACTTTCTATTAGGACCCGGTGAATTGGAAAGATATAATATTGGCAATGTTGGGGCGGAATTCATAAACATAAATATAATACCTCGATTTTCTACTTCTTTCTTCGTCCTCCTTCATTCTTTCTTCGTCCTCCTTCCTTCTTTCTTCGTCCTGCTTCAGTCTATATTCAGTCTGCAAACAATGAATTTTAATATAACAATTCAAGATCCTTAAAACGCCGTGCGTAATATTATAGATGCGACACGAAAATTTTCTAAAACGCTTTCCCCTAAAATGAGCAATCAAAATAACAAATTCAACAGATGCCCACCTTTCCCATCTCAGCAATCGTTTCATCTTTAGCCTTTAATTCTTCTTTCAATTTGCCGATATCTCCATCCTTCTTCGCAATAATACCCTCCATCTCCTTTTTAATTCTTTCTTTGTCCTTAAAAAATTTCCATAAAATAATACAAAATCCCAAGAGCGTGGTGTATATGAATCAATATTATAGATGCAAAACTTCGGCCTTTCTTCCCTAATATTATTTGATACGTTTTCTTTTCTCAAGAATATGAGAAAATTGCCCAACATTTCATCACTCAAAACAGTTCAAAATCACAAGAGGGTCGTTGCAAGAATTAATATTAGGGAGTGTCACTTTAGCCATCCAAAATGTACAAGAATGTGAGAATGTAAACAATTGCCCACCAGTCTCATCTCCGCCGTCGCTTCATCTTTAGCCTTCAATTCTTCCTTCAATTTGCCGACATCTCCATCCTTCATCTTAATAGTGTCCAATATCTTCTGTTTCTCCTTTATATTTGCGCGGTGTGGAATGAAATAACCAATAGAGCTAACTTTTTTTTCAAATTTGAGACCATCAAAACCGAGTAATGCCAGCATACAAGAATATGAGAATTTAAACAATTACCAACCTTTCTCATATCAGTCATCTCTTGTTCCATTTCCTTTATCTTCTCACATGCTAGCTCTCGCAGTTGAGCTACCTCAAAGGGTCAAATGATAAAATGTAGCCAACTGAACTTCCGATAACCATGAATTTTCTCCTCGCTCAGTTCTCAATATTCGCGGAGTTACAGCGGAAATAGTGAAATTTGTCACAAACAATTCCTGAATTTTGTCAAACAGTCGTGCCAAAACAGCGTTTTTGCGTACTGTGGACCTATTTCAAACCGTAAAGTGCCCAATTTCTGTTTTTATAATACTCCTACCATTACCTGGAATCTGGGTGAAGAACACTGTCATAACTGCACGTTGAACTTTTTTAAGGGGTTTAAAAGTTTTTTGATGGGTCCCACTATTTCCGCTGTAACTCAGCGAATATTGAGAATTGAGCGAGGAGAAAATTCATGGTTATCTCAAGATCAGTTGGCTACATTTGTTTTTTGAGAACTTCAAGGTAGCTCTTTTGCCTGAGTTAGGGCGAGGTAAAACGTGCCGAACAGGAGAAAAAGCGCGCGAGCCGACTAACTTTGAAAAATCGTGCTGAAGCGCCCGTTCAATTCCAGGAGTATTGGTAATAGCTGTACGCTGTGGTGGCCAAGCACTGTTAGTGGCTATGACTGTTAGGGGCTAACATCAATAGGCAAGGAAATACAAAAGACGAAACAAAAGTGTGGCAAAACCTAGGGCTCAACCTAATAGCTATGGGACGTTTTTGGAATTGGGCCAAGGTTGGCGTCTTTCGTTGAGGATTTACCAGCCTCCCGACTCACCCCAGGTGCTCCAGTCTGTTTGTTCTGCTGAATACCTTCGCTCATGTTCAGCGATCTGTCCGGGTACCATATTGGACCGAGAGTAGGCGTGCGTTTGAACGCCGCACAGACCTAGAAACCAGAAATTTCATATAAACGCGCCTCCTTATTGATTGAAGATACTGTATCGATTTTTTGTCACTCCCCTGCTTTCGATTGCAATCAATCGATCGTACATCTTAAGAATCACCTCCTTAGGCGCCATGGTCAACTCCTTCAGATTGAAGACCTTCTTCATTCCCCCAATCACTTTGGGTGCCATGATCAAAACTCCAGGCTTGGCGCGCACTGAGACATCGTACACACGACGGTCCTACAACGAATTAGTCTCCTTATTGGCTGAGGATACTGTAACGCGATTCTCTCGCCGCAACAACCGTAATCAATCGATATTATTAATGTAAAATGAGTCGAGAGTCAGTCTATATATATATTGCGTTGAAACCAATTCGCATTCTTTTGTCTTTGATTATTCTGTTGAATAGTCTCGTCAACCATGCAACACCCGTCTCTCCGAAACTTTTCCATGCATCAACTAGCATACGGTCTTGCCCTGTTGCCTTGTTCCAGGAACACTTTGCTAAAGCCGATTTTACTTCATGTTCCGAAAACCACGGTATTGGGCCTTCAACTTTATCTCTTTCTTTTTGTATTATCTGAGGCTTTTCAACGTTTAGAAATCCATCAAAATAATCTTTCCACCTTCTCATCACTTCCTTTCCATTTCTAATCACTTTTCCATCTTTATCAATGACCATTTTCACCTCCTTCACATCCTTTTTCATATCATCTCTAGATCTGGCTATCCGGTATACAGCCTTCAGTCCTTCCGGTCCATCCAATAAAGAATACAAATTAGCGTATGCTTTTTGTTTGGCTGTGAATACAGCTTTTCGACATAGCAGTCTCTTTTCGTTATATATTTCCTTATCGTTCACATCTTTAGTTCTGTACCATCTATTAAAAGCCAATTTCTTTTCATTCGTGGCTTTCTTTATGCCCGGATCAGTCCAGAACCAACAATCTTTATTCTTCATTCTCCTTCCTTTTGTCTCTCCTAATACATCTTTTGCACACTTTTCAATATTATTCCTCGTCTTATGCCATATCATATTCAAATCAAGATCTTCACGTAAAGGGTCGATACCCAATACTATTCTCATCTCACATTCAATTTTGAATTTTTCTCGATCTTCCATATTCCTTAATTTCCACCATTTAATCTTCGTTTCATATTTCACAATTTGAACGCAGTCTTCACCGTTAATCCTTTCACAATCATTAATTAATATATCACATATTAATGGCTTATGCTGACTGGCAACAATTTCTGACGGAATCACTTTTGTGTCTTTTACTCTCCATCTGTCTTTAGCTCTCACCAACACATAATCAATCTGACTGGACACATTTCCAGAGTAATACGTTATTAAGTGATTCTTCTGCCTTTTGAATATTGTATTAAGAACAATCAGTTCGTGTCTCTGTGCCATTTCCAAAAACCTGGTTCCACCATCATTTCTTTTACCGTATCCTTTACCTCCATGTATCTCTTTTCCGAACTATTATCATGATAATTATCATGATGGTTACATATGAAGGAAATATCGTTCCTTCATATGTAACCGGTTCTGATCGCATCTTCAAGGTTCGAATCCCAACGAATTTAAGAAATTCAGAAAACTTGGAAGTTGACATGAGATCTGAATAACAAAATTTAAATTCAATAACGAATACAACAATCGTATCCATCAAAAGACTGAAACTCTAAATTTTCGACAGAAATTAGAATATATATTTTCAAGGCATTTAGAATCGGGCATTCTCCACAACTATTCTGGATCTGCCCCTTTATTTTATATTAGCAGCGCACCGATGTAGTGAAAAGACCGCCCCGTCTCTTTCTCGTATGGATACCATATTTTCAATCTATAAATTACTGCCCCTGTGCCCAATCATTCATGGCGGGAGTCATGCGAAATTTTTTCGGTAGAAATAAAGGTAAATGACTAAGGAACGGAATCCAAGCAGAAGGGGGACTGTTCTGTCGTCTAATTCCCTCGGAGCAGTTGTTAATCGCGTGAGATAGACAACCACTCCGAGGGAATTAGACGACAGACGTGTGCATTTCTGCCCGAATTCCGTTCCCTACAAATGACTATACTACAAAGTAGGGTGTCGCTCTCGGGTATAAAGTGCATCATAGTTGTCTGTTCACTCATTCCGACGGGTTGTCTATGATGGGAAAGAGAGAATGAGTCACAAGTGCGTAGAGACAAAAAAGTTGCACTTTATTCCCGAAATGCGACACCCTACTACAAAGCCTATAATTATGTCTCTAACTTCATACCTAGCGGCTATTTCTTCGAAGTGAGAGACGACCACTAAGAATGAAGTTAGATGGCTCGGCAAGAATAACGTTATTGACAGCTTTTTATTCCTAGCGATCGTCCTTCACTTCGCAGAGATAACCGCTAGGACTGAAGTTAGACGGCTAGAAATCAAATTCTGTCAATAACGTCCCAAAAGCGACACCCTAGTATTTTGACCTGACTAAATGTAAGCAAAAATTAGACGCTATCCCCTTAATGTGGATATCATTTGGCCATTATACGATCAAATACGTAGTCAAGTTAGGAATAGATCCAAAACTCCGTGACAGCAATAGAAAATTCACCGCAAAACTTTTGATTCTTAATGTTGATGCCACCGTCCTTTCCTTTTTTCTTGTTGTAAACTTTCACATCCATGGACCGCTTTGAAGATATTTCCTGAAACAAATATTAAACATTAACAACTTAGTTAAGGGAATTACCTGAATTATGATCTCACTCAGTTCCTTCATAGATCCACTCTTTCCTGTAAGGTCAGTGTAAACTGCTTTTCCATCAACTGCCGTTTTCTCATTCAGGAATAATACTAGAAACCTATAATGATTGACATTTAGTTATGCTCGATTAATCAACTCACCTGAGTGCGGATTCAGTCGCATCATAAGGTAGATTGCTAACGAATGGTTTTAGGTCGTCGTCACTAAACAATCTTTTCCGTAGTTTGCGAGCACCACTACGTGAAAGCGAAAACATAATAGCCGAACGAGTCGAGCGATCATCAGAATCATGTATCTGAAAATGTTTGGATAACTGGCACAAAGGGACGGTAAATCAATTGAGCAAGCATAAAGTAAATACCACAAGTGATAACACACGACTATATTCGACATAAAAAATACTCACAAAACAGCTGTCAATGAAATGGAAGCTCAACTCCGTTGAAATGCGACCATTACCATGTACGACTGTGAATACAACTGTGAATTCCCGCCCTTAAAAATGTCAATTATTTTTTTAATAAAACGCTAAAAATGCAAAGGAAGAAATTCATACTTGTTAGGATCATTATCCCAAACAATGAGAACATTTTCACATGGTATGCTGCCCCCGAAATATAGTTTGTTGGACCATAAACGAGACAGCTTTTTTAAACGAGTAAGCCACATAATCGCCGAGAGAAGAGATTCAATAACTCCACACAATGGTTACTCATTCCATAAATCCTAATGCTTAGCTATTTGTAAATTTCACGTGCACTCATGCACTTTTGTCAAATGCACCAGCTTTCAAGCGAGCGGGTTCTCGTATAAAAATTTAGAGAATAATAATGATAATGACATGTTCAGTACTATGAGTCCCCAGAGTACTTTTATAGAAACAATACAACACTAGGCAATGAGGATGCGAATTCTAACGTCCCTGATCACTTCAGTGGACGTATGCAAGAAGGTTCGCCATCGGCGAACCTTCGCCGACGAACCATTCTCGCTTTATTAAATTATTTTATTACTACGTTTTAATTATTTTTTACGGAAGAGCTGCATGGACCTGAAAAATTAAAACATATTAATAAAATAATTTAATAAAGCAAGAATGGTTCGTCGGCGAACCTTCTTGCATATGGCCACTGTGGACGAGATTGAGAAGCAACAGCTCGAAAGTTAATAGGGGGAATTCCGAGAAGCGCCCTACTACGAACGAATCAGAAGGGCAAATAATAGATATGGGGTGGCGCAATTGACGCGCCATAATATTAGTGAGCAAAGTATGAAATTAACACTTTATCCGAAAACGTAGCTGTGCATGACAACTCTGTGGAACAGTAAACAGACAAAACAATAAAAAGTAGATTCAAGATGCAAAAATGGACTGCTTCGCTAAAGAGATTGAATTGAAAGCTGGTCTTCAGTAGATAACATGACAATGTATATATACAACAGAAGTATCGATCGTGAATGGATGGGACAACAGCTACAGAATTGATTTCCTAACGATTGAAAAGTTCACGTGCCCCCTTCGCAACATCACAACCACGGAAACATTCCGGTACATTTGGACACTTACTGGAGCGTGTCTTGTCTTTCACGAAGTCGGACTTAGGAACGGAACATGCACAGAGAAATAAGCAAAATTCAATGTAGAAAAGAATGCAATATAACATGAATCGATCAAAGCTCCGAAACTAATGAATGAATACTGCTATGAAAACGTAAATCAATGAAAACTTGATGGATTAGAACATGTCAAGGGATTCGTGCATCGCAGAAATTCTGTATCGAATTGTTCATAAGAAACAAATCTACATGATTTTAGAGAAAATACATTTAGTGCACTTTGAGAGAATATCGCGGCCTTCGATGATGTCTCCAATGACCCAGGACGATAGTCCTACCGTGGGACGAGTGCAGAGGCGAATTAACCACTCTGAAATCAATCAACAAATTATTAATCAATTTTTCTCAATTTCTGCCTATCTAGCTGAGGCGTAAGTGGGGCATGAATTTCACAATATCCGTTAACTTTAAATGAGGGTACATAGATGGTACAAATTAACCAGTGACAATTAGATAGCTGCAACGGGGATTATAAGCATAGTTCAAAAAGAGCCCCACTTGTTGACATTACCTACCCGCAATAGGGTTGGAAAGAAGTTTCTGTCCATCATCTACTTCGACCCCGGCTCCATGACCTTTTAAACTATGATACGAAACAGTGTACGCACCTGCATCAATGTCTTTTTCCAGTACGAGAAGTCCATTGTCGCTTTCCCTTCGCTCCATTTCACAAGGATCAACATAGGATGCAGATGGAAGAAAAACCCGAGGATATCTCCACTGCTCTCGCTCCTAAAATGAACAAAATGCCTGTTTTGAAACAGTATAGTAAATGAATGTCGTGGTTTCCACACGCTTTCCACTCTGTCAGTGAAACATGCAGTGTTCTCCTCTGACCAAGAGAGCTTTTCCACTTCCGATGAATTGAATGGCGACCGCAGCTGCAGTGGAATAACGAGCGGAGTCGATTGTTACCACAATATTGCCCTCATTGAACTTGAAGACAGCCTGAAGACAAGATTTCTTTGCGCGTATCGGAAATGTTTTAACGTCATTTCTATTTTAAATCGTCCTGATAACATTCTCATGGAAATTTTTTAAAAAATGAAACCATTGAGTAGCCGCGCTTGTGATACTCCATCAGCCTCTCGAAATCCACCATTTTCTTCACAATCTCCACCATGTACTGCAAATATTCAATCATTGTCACCTCTACAAAAGGAAAGTTGAGGAATAAAGAGTTTGCAGCAGCTTGTCCAGTTTACTTTTAAAAACTGCATTCATCAAAATTTGTACCGTTAAATGATGTACCTCAAACAATCTCATCGTCGTTGTTTTTGAGAAGGAATCCAACCTGACGATTTTCACAGCATCTTCAAGTTCGTGTGTGTTCGAAGATGAATGCTAAGGCCTTGTCCTAAAAAAATCAGAGTTGCCGTCTATAAATACAAAAACTCATTCACTCAGAGTTCAATATTACATAAAATGTACCATCAAAACCGAACTGCTAGAATGATCGGCCGCAGTGAGAAGATATGCGAGAGATTGAGCATCAGAAGGAGGAAACTGAAGGAAAACGCTATACTAAGGAGTTTAGCAACATGACATTTTGAAACTCTAATACGCTTGTTGCCAGCTGCAGCCCATCAGTAAAAGTTATCGGACAAATATTGTATTCTTAAGCAGTTCATTTCAATCAAATTACCCACTGTACTCACTAGTAATTACTTATTAAAATAAAAGTTCACGCAATTACAAGAGGAACCTTTGTTTCATAAGCTGACATACAGATTTTATATGCATGACAATTTTATTGTTGAGAAAGATTAGAACTCAAAATGGAACCTTGACGACTGCAAGGCAAGTATCGACAGAAACCCTGCAACTTCACATAACGCGTTGTAGATCACCAGTGGCGATGTGAATGAGCTCAGCACGCGTTCCTAAAACAGTACTTCTAAGGCCGAATGTGAAAGTATAGGCAAAATCTTTTTTTTTGCATTTTCCATAAAGTAGTTCCATAAAGTAGTATATAAAGAATAATCAGTTAGCTGTGCGAAAGAATTTATGCAATTAAAAATCAACACTGTCCGCAAAAAATAAAACTCACAAGAAGCTTTTCATCTCTGCAACGATCAAGTAACAGCAGCATATTAGGGAGAGATGTATTTGCCTGTAATTTAGAATGAACAAAATGATATTATAGATAAATTACAACGAACCTCAGACAAATCCAGAGTCAACAGATGTTCCATACATTTCTTCAGTACATTCAACACTAGAAAGCGATCGGCAACGTCGATCAATTCCAATAGATCTTTCACTGAATATTTCATAATTGATCACTCTAAATTCAAAATCCAAGCAAACCTACAAGATTCTTGTACGAGTCACTGACCAAACATTCAAGCAAAGACGTGAATGTCTGAGCGGACACATCCTTCAACTCCACCATCTAAATATATGAATCTATCAAAAAGACCCATACTGTACAGCGAATGCACAAGAGACTGAATTTCCTTCGCTATTTTATTAGTGTTTTCAAATAATTCACCTCCTCGTTTCGTTCCCTGAAGTTACCATAGAAAAGAGCCGAAAAGAACTCTGAATGGGCAGCCCACAGCTACAAAGTTATCTCATACGTCAAAATTGCGAAATTCCTTGATACCTCTTTGCTCACTCTAATCACTATTCCTTCCACCATCACCTTTCCACTGAGAATATGATGAGGAACGTAACTGAAATTAAAGGACCCCTCTGGTGAATGTTCAACTCTTATAAACTGTAAGCGCAGTTCGATAGGGCTGGTGTTGCTGTGTTATTCTGCCAAAGGAAAGTGCATAGAAAATTTCTACGAAGCAGGAGAACCTAAGAATGACACATTGTGCATCAGGCAACTTGCGGCAATTCAAAAAAATATTTTAATGTTTTCCGCGTTTCCGCTTTTCTTTGCGTTGAGTGGCTTCCAATTGCATTTTTTCACCCCGCATTGACTCCGTAAGATAGCAATGGCTTCAATGATATAAATAAACGGTTTAGAAATGTTCGCACAACGGGAAATCGAAAAAGTTCAAAGTGAAAAGTTTGATTGTTTTCTTATCGTAATCGCGTTGGGCATCAGGCAAATCGCGTTTCTTCATTTTCCTAAATTTTTCGTCAGAAGGGTCCTTTAACAACAAGTATAAATACGAATGGCAACAGCGTCCAACCTCTTTTCCTGTTCGGCAGACACGCATGAAACTCTGATATGAACAACACCGATTGTGTTATTCTGAAAAATTTCCTCTGAACTGAAAATGCAAAAATTTGTTGAAACCTGTGCAACTGCAGCTGCAAAGAGTGGGAGAAATCCATCCAGACACAATTTCCACATTGGACTCTTACTGCGACTCAATGAGTGCCTCTTAGTGAATGTGACCACCTAAAAGGACTTCTGGTTTTGCCCAAATAGTTGAAACGCCTACCTGGGAACCGCCAACAGAGCAAGTCCACTTAGCAGTTACTTCCGCACGAAGAGATACATCCCTCCCACTATAAGAACAACATTTAACCAAACAAAATAACAGTATCACTCACTCTCGCGCATGCACAAGAATGTGGAATGTCGTTCCCTTCTCAACCATAGGTACAATGGAACTGAAAACAAGGACATAATAATATTTTGAGATACACCACTCCAGACGAATTTGACATTGTAAATGTTCAACTTACATATTGGGCGAAGTCTCAGTGTTTACTTGGACTCTTTTCTTGTTCGGCATTACAAATGACTGGCCACCAGTAACCTAAAGATACACTTTTATGATAGGATTATCACAAAAACATTATGGTATTCAAAATTATCTTGCTCTCGTAATAAAGACAATCGAACGGTTCAAAACGATCCAACAATTTATGCCGAGTGCACGACATCATTCATTTCAAGATACCTACCATGGACTGTTCGTCCTCTTCCTCCTCGTGCATTCCATCATTCGAAGATGCGGATGAAAATCGAGATGGCATCCTGTACGAAAAGAAGTAATTGTAACGATAGGCACCACAAAATATTTCTGTGATCGATAACAAACGCCTGCATGAACAAACAAAATCATGAATAGAATGCAAGTGCAAGTGCAAAGAGCGGAGATTAATTTACCGTTTGATGTGAATTGTGAGCAAGACGAGCAGTGCATAAAAGACTGTTCTCCCTACCAAGATATTGATAGATCAAGTTCTGTTTACCCGCCAAAATAACGCGCGCGCCCTCTCTCCCTCTCCGTCTCTGTCTTTCTCTCGTCGCCTGCCCTCTCTCCCTCTCCGTGGGTGTGTGACATTTTGGAACTTACACTTGGTAACCAGACATTTGGGAACCGGACATCTGGGAACCGGACATTTGGGAACCAGCCATTTCTCATTGTT
>JACMIF010004737.1:0-11810 GCA_014805445.1 Diplogasteroides magnus | reverse complement strand
GAGTCCTAAAAGCTGCTTTTCTGATGGAAGCTTTTCGGCCTCTTCTCTATAAACTAATTACGTATTTTATAAGAACCTCTGGTGAAAGATCTTTTTTCGCGGATAAGCGACGAATTCATCATCGTCACTATTCACTGCATTACTTTCTGTTTCATAGCTTTCTTCTTCTGAATCAATAATGTCAATTTTATCCCATTCGCCTTCTTTCAAGTGCTTATAATCAGTCGTACACATTGCTGAAATGTTCGCTAAGATGCATCAAAGAGAGAAACGAACGTGTTCCAGGAGGAATAAATACACCTTTTTCTTGAAGCAACTTCAAACAATCTTCCTTCGTAGCGGCTTCACTTGACCGAGTTTTCGGTCTCTTTCCACGATGGGATACGGGAAGTGAGCATATTTTTGTCGTCGATCGATCCACATAATAGTGATACCAACCGAATTTACGAGATTCCCATTGCAAACCAAATCTTGCCTCATGATGTTGACATATTTGCCAAGATAGGACTTCATCCACCTTGTAATAAGACTCTTTTTCAATCCAACTGTAAGCTATCTATACCTGTTTATTGTCCTGCCAATCAACGAATTTTCCCATGGAGCGTATGAGTATGAGATCCACAAGATTTTCCGCTCCATATAACTTGTCAACATCTACAGAATGCAGTTCGCGAAGCCTAAATAATATTAAATAATAAATAATAAATTTAGTAAATATGAACATGACCACAAAATCATTATGCAAATGCACCTTTTAATTCCTTCATGAGAACAGGTATCGATTCGCCATCGTTTGGGTCTCCGATGAAATTCCGATGTAGAAGGCGGATTGATACGTACACAACAATTTCTGTAAATGAAAACAATTCCATGAAGAAAATAAAATAAAAACTTGCCTCCAGAACTTCTCTTTATCTGTGAAGGCATAATTGGTGTCACTTGAGATGAAGCTGACTGATCTTCTTTTCATACACCTTTAGCAGTTACAGATGATAGATAGAAGAGCACGATATTCAAAATCTGATGCATCTTATTTAAGTTAAATTCGTTTCCTCATCATGTCTTTATAGCGCGGAACCACGCTACAAAAATATAACTTAAGCTCAATAGGATTGGAGCAAAATAGGGCATAATGTGTTCCCGGAACTATTGACAACTTTTCTCACGAGCCTAAGCTGTACAGCCAGGCTATCACGGCGTGTACTAGAATTATTAAAACGAGGAAAGAGGCCTCGGTTTTATTTGACTACTCAGAGGGAGTGAAACGAGGCCTCGTTTTTGCAATGACCCTGATGCAAATTCCTCGATTCCTCGATTACTAGTTCTCGTTCGAACAACTCTAGTGTGTACACCCACTATCGATCCTCAAAGAGGTCACGAGCAGGGTTATCTTATAAAGCAAGTTCTGAAGACTCGATAGCGCTTAGTGAGTTTTTGCCCTTATGACCGCTCATCCAGCTAATCCAGATAAGAATGCATTAGACGAATATATTGAATTGAGGTAAAAATCGATCAAAAAAGTAATCTATTTATCAAAATCATGCAAAGGACACAGAAAAACACATCAATAGAGATTATTTTGTGATTGTATTAGACGAATATCTTGAATTGAGAGAATAGTCAGTCCAAAAACCCGTTTGTTGTGAATAAAATTAATGAAAGCATGACTAATATTCCTCTCGATGAGTGCTTTCGAATGCAAAAAATCGCATCTACAAATCTCATTTTTGAAGATAGTTATGGTCCGGCCAAAACTGGTTGTGCGACCCAGAGCCGAGTCGAAAACGGAAATACTGGGTTAAAAGTGCCTGGACTACCTTTTTTCTCCCCAGTTTGTATATCATTCGAAAGAGAATTTGATTCTCTTTCGAATGTATTTTGAAATTAGGCCGGGAAACGCCTTAGAAAGTTGCTACGGACGAATGTATTTTGAACGAAAATCGATTGTAACGCGACAATTTGCGAACCAAACTTGCGCTAAAACCACTTTTCAGAATCCTTTTTTCAATAGGAATCGAATGACGCAAACCGCGTTGAAAAATCTTTACGTTGAAGGAAACTGTGCTCAAAAATGTGAAAAATGCCTCATGTCCTATGGCGAAAATGGGTCAAGGTTGAAAAATCATATCTCAGCTCAATGGCAAAATTTAGAGTCCACATTTATCATAGATTATTGGCACCCCTAGGCGAACGTCTGAAAAAAATATGGTGGGGTAAAAAAATGTTTGAAAAAATTTGGCCAAATTTTGCAAAAAATTGTCGATTCTTACGCGAACGGTCTTATATGCCGGTACACATGTTTATCATTTCATCAATTCAGATAATACTCAAA
This sequence comes from Diplogasteroides magnus, assembly GCA_014805445.1. NCBI lineage: Eukaryota > Metazoa > Nematoda > Chromadorea > Rhabditida > Diplogasteroididae > Diplogasteroides > Diplogasteroides magnus. The sequence continues at coordinate 9,478 of JACMIF010004737.1, read as the reverse complement.
TCCTGAATAAACTGCTAGTAGTTTTATTGTACATCATCATAGTCACCGCGCATTTGACAGAGTGAATGAATATTCTCATTGGCTAAATTGTTGCAGCCTGAGCCGTCGGCGTTTTGTCCACAGAAGACTCGACTCTGGCCGAGCCTTACTCGGGATGTAGCCTTCGAGATCAACCAGTGTCCGATGACGTGTCCCGTCTGCAAACGGGGATACAGCAACTGCCTCAAGCTATTCGATCATGTGGACTATAAAAAGGTTAGTCTTTAAGTTCTACACATTGAAGGAATGCTGCCGCCGTATTAATCTCCACTTCAAAGCTCGAGCTTTCATCAAAGCGTGACCTTTTACACTAGATATTATGCAAATAACGATCATCATAGTGTAAAAGGTCATGCTTTGGTGAAAGCTCGAGCTTTGAAGTGGAGATTAATACGGCGGCTGAAGTCAAATCAAAAACGAATTAATTACCGTAATCGGCGGAAAATCACATTTTGAATTTCTCCTTTGTTCCCCGTACGGAAAACTCGTAGCACGCAATTTCGAGCTTCGCCGTTTTATTTCTGTGTATCGAACTCAAATTACCCAGAATTTTTTTTAAACTTTTGAAATTGCCTATAAAAAGAACTAGAACGTTTGCTAATGCTGCAACGTGAAAGTTGTAGTTTGTATTTTGAAAGCTAATACGAGCATTCCTCTAAAGAAGGAGTAGAGGGACTTTGCTCTCGGAGAAATCAATTCTCTCCGTCTATTCATTCCTTCCCGCTCCCTCATTTAACACCGCTCGGTTTCTTTAATGCTAACGCAATTTTAGCACGAAAACTTGTCAAACGATGACATTCGCAGTAGCGATCCGTTCGAATTGCTGATGGATCAAGAAGACAGGGACCGCATCAGAAGAATGTGCAAGGTTACAGGATTTTTAAATCAGTAACAAAGTGCATTGCTCTTTCGTGTAATACTCTCGGAATGGTTGTGCTTGAACGTGGGAGCAACAGCTCCGTGAAGATTAGATGAATGAGAAATCGGATATGGACCAACTTTCGAGATATTTTTCTTAAATAAGTATTTGAATTCCTGTTCTTTTAAATTTCCTCACAATTTTTTATTCTAAAAAAATGTTTTTCTTGCAGCAATGCTGCGAATGATTCTTTGTCTTTTGTTTCATTGACGCGCCAATTCAGGAGAACGAAGCACCAAAGCCAGCAGGACACTGGGACGATAAATTTGAATGTCCAACATGCAGTAGGGTCATCTATGGATATCAGCACATCATAGAAGGGTATATATCGATAAATTGAACCTAAAACTTTAAAAAATTAGCGAATTTGGGTTGGAGTTTTCATGTATATACAGGAGGTTCTGATTGTGAGAAACAGTTCCGTTAGAATGACTTATTGGTTTGCTTTCTGCAATCATGATACATCTTTGCAGATGCATGGAACATATCTCAAACTCCACGAGATGCGCAAACTGAAGAAAATTCAGGTGAAAAATCATTATTTAGAAAAATACAAAAGAAATACGAAAACTTTGTTCCGACACTTCCAACAGAGATTCTTTAGACATCGATTTAATTGTTGATATCTTGAACTGAATTCATAAAGGAAAAAAAGTAAGATTGATTAAGTTTATACTTTCATGTAGCCATAAAAATCAAAAATTCAGCATCACACGGATGATTATGATTGGCTCGTTGAAGAGTTCGAAATGGCGAGAAAATTGTCTGTAGAGATGGATGAGGAAATGTGTGAGATGACGTCAACTTCCACTGAATACTTCGAAGATAACGATAGTGCAATGATAATCGAGCAGGACAACAATGACAATGAACCAGAAAACCATAACCGATTTCTTTCGTAAAAACTGAGCGTATTGCCGTGTTATTTGTGCCCCGTACAAACTTTCATTACTGGATCGTTTGAATTAGAATGACGGTTCAACTGTAGTCACAGTCACTAGACAGAATAAGCATTTTCTACGAGCGCTGTAGAGTGTAGACTAGGGATCGCATTATGGAAGTGCATTCCTCATTTCACTATCTCTCGCTCTCTCGTTTCATTTCTGACCGGTCGACATATGACAATAAATACAAATGAATTGAAGTGCGCAGAGAAATGGAGAGATAGTAAAATGAGGAATGTACTTCCATAATGCGATCCCTAGTGTAGACTGATTGCGGCACAACCACTGACCTTGAATATGCAAATTTCACTCTTACCTTCGGCATCCTATTTCTTCCCCTCCGAACGAAATAAAATGTGTAACCAATAAATTTTGATTATCGATCTGATTTTGATTTTCTTTCATATCTTAGTTCGCTGACAAATACAATATTCGACTGCAATTAACATTTATCTCTGTCACAGTCTGTTCATTGGTTTGTTGCCGTGTTCCTAACTCGTGAACGATTCGATTTGTCTTCTTCCCTTTTTACTGATCAGACCTTCTTGCCGCCAATGAAGCTCTGACAAAATTGTCATATACTCCGTTAATATCGATCATCCGATGCTCGATTGGGAACCGATAAATAATCCCATTGCGATTGCCCACTAAGATGATTTAATGAAGCCGTAAATCGAGTTGTCACACCGAACTAGACACCTACTTTCAAGATTACATAGAAATTTTCAAAGTGCAGCTATCGTTTGGAACAAAACGGATTTACATATGACGAGGCGTCACTCGAGCCATTTTCCGAATTCCCGTGCGGTCGGTTCCCAGGAAAATATATAGAATTCAGAGAATTTATACATACATATGTTCCATGTAGATGAAAATGTTGTGTACGCCGTGCGAGATAATGAAAACTGATGTTTTAGAAGACTATAATAGCCTTTGTAAGAAGGACATGCCAGAGGCCTTAGCGCGCATTCATACAATTAATTAGACAATAAGATGGTGGTGATTGGCCCAGTCCTGGGAATCCGGGTCACCCTGGAAAATCTATGCAACCGTGAGATCCGACGTCACATAAAAAGGTGGAGCGCGGAAGACACGAATATATGAGGATACGGCGGATAGAACGATCATGGGCGACATCGTACATATCATTATTTCGAACACTGAACGGTTGCTGGCATGTAGTGATCGGCCTGCGACGAAGATTGTCTGGAACCTCCCTCGCTCTCTGCGGTTCTGAGGCACCGGAGACGGCAGCATACAATCAGATCACATATTTCCATGTAATGAACCTAAAGAGCTCGCACTCGTCATTTTGTGACACAAAGTCATCATACCACTCAATAGATAAACTATCTTGCTCGATGATATTGGTGTTGATTTTATAGGAAGGAAGAACTATAGTCGTTGCAATCTTCCCGGGCCCTGCCAGACGGACATTCGTTCCGCCAGGTCAAGTGTATACGAGTCACATAAGATGAGGTGATTCCCATTTTGTTTTCGGGACATTATACATCTGTTTCAGCAATACTCAATTGGCTTTTTCGGGGAATTCTTCATTTTGTCCGTAGCATACCTCAATTTTCAACGCGTAACTTCACATATACATTCTCCAAGAAAATCTCCCATAATCAATGATCACTGTCATAGCGTGCCAAAAATGTCCAGCGTTTCGAGGACAAACGATACTAGGGTTTCTAAATTCGTAATTTTATGGCAAGAAAGTTCATTTCTCATTCGTCTAATCTCCGAGAAGCGGTTGTTTCGCTCATGCGATAGACAACAGGACATGAGAAATGCACTTTCTCTCATAAAATTACGGGTTTAAAACCCCTAAACGAAACCTTTCATTTCCGATGAGCAAGCAGCATACCTGCAATGTCTGCACGAAGGCATTCGCGAACGATCGCGGATTGAGAACGCACATTTCACTCACGGTATGTTAGTTTGGTCTTTTGTATTGGCTACAACCGCTCTCCGTTAGATTTTTTATGTGTAGCTAAATGATTAAGCCTCATTGCCGTAGGGGAACGTCATTCGTTTGTGAAGCATGTGGCAGCCCAGAAAGGTTGGTACAAGGGTTTGCGTAAATTGATCTTTTTGTAAAATGTGGTAAAATTATAGAATTTCGAAGAAATTTGTTCGTTGAAGGAGCCAGAAAGGGAGATTGTTTTGCATGCACTTCTCTCAATTCCCACACTTTCTCGTCGTCAGAGCGGTCTACTCTTACAACGAGAGAGTAAGGGAATTGGATAGAAGTGATAACGAAAGTTCATGCAAAACAATCACCCTTTCTGGCTCCTTTAAAGTACCTGTCCACAGAAAAAATTACCCCCCTTTTTTATTTCATTTTCCGAACAACTGCGGCGCCAATATCATGTTATCGAAAGAAAAAAGTGACCGGAAGTCTTTCCGTGGCCTTAAGTCCGCGATCAAAGGTGCAAAATCGAAGTTATTGCGCCAGCAAGCGCGCGCGATTCAAATGTAGATTTCGCGGATACTGTAGCTTTGGGCAGTCTCGAATCGACTCTCGATGGCCTCCTCTTACTCCACTCTTACATCGCACACGATCCGGGTTCCAAAGGGGACGGGGGGGGGATGGCCGCTCCGCCCATCCCCGGTCCCCTTTGGAACCCGGCTCGTGTGCGATGCACTGAAGAGACTAGGTTCGGTTTAGTCACCCAAGTTTGAGGTAAACATTCGATTTTGCGAGCTAATTTGAATGTTTCCCTTCTGTGGACGGGAACTTTAAAAACGTTAAAGAAACTATCATGAAAATTCGACTGACACCTCTATAATATCACACCTTTTTCTTTAGAATTAACAATGAAATATGTATGTAAAAATCAACAATTAAAAATAGAATAGACTGAATTACATTTTACCCTTTTCCGATTGCTTACGGCACATATATCCATCTCCATGTCCATATCCAACTCCGGCAGTCACCTCCACCGGATATGCAACAGCCAAGTGACATCAATGCACTTTCGGTTTCGGATTTAAACCCACTAAGTGACTTCACTTTCAGTACTGATCGCAATCTTCTCAAACATAAAGCACGTTGCTGCATCAAAATGTCGCCAACGAAAAAGAACAAGGCAAAGGTTCATAGTTCTATATAAAGGTGTCCCATTTCTTCTAAATTTAGAACGAGTACAACAGCCTTCTGAAATCAAGAAGTTCCAACATTGCCACAGGTGGCGCTTAGCTATCTTCTTGTGTAAGATAAGGATAAAATTCAGATCGCCAACTTCTTCTCAAATGTCCGTCCTGTAATTCAGCAGTAATTAAGAGCTGTGGGTCTTTGTATGAACACCACAAAACAGTAAGATCAAAATGATTCATGTTTTAATACAGAATATTACTCTCAGGAGCATGGCACAACTCTGACCTTCCCAGATATGAGAAAAATGGTGGCAACTCAGGTACTTTGCATTATGGTTTCCAAAATCAATAGTAAAGTGCATTATTCATACATCTAATCCCCGCGGAGCGGTTGTCTATCGCTCGTAGAGACAACAGCTCGGCCGAGATTAGACAAATTAGAAATGCACTTTGTTACCGTTTTAGAAACGCTAATGATTGTAGCACAGAAATATGGACGATTCAGGAACACATTGAACGCTTCGGAAAGAAGCAACAACATAAGCAAGAGGAGAAAGCTGAGCAGAAGCGGAAGGATATCCATACACATTTTCGGTGTCCTTATTGTGGAAACGTTCAACGCGGTTACTTCTCGATGATGTCACACACACGCCAGGTACGTTACTCGTTGAATAAGCCTATTTTTCATGCAATCCATTTAAATTGACTTTTTTTCTTTGATATTTTTCAAACCCATTTTAGATCCACGGCATTCCTTCAAGTCGTAAGAGTATTTGGAAAATGGAAATAGTGGAGGAACGAACCAAGGTGAAAATTGTGCACATTCGCATTTCCAAAACGGTTTTGCGTGTATTTCTCATTCGTCTAATCTATGCGGAGACGTTTTCCACGTTTGCGACCGAAAACTCCTTCATAGAGATAAAATTAAAGAAATAGAAACATATTTTTACCGTATAAGAAGCCCTAATTCGCACATTCTGATGAAAAAATAAATATTTTCAGAGCGTGGAAGGAGCTCGGGAGGAAGGTGAATGGGACGATCGATTGAAGTGTCCACGCTGCCTAAAAGTCTACACCGGTGTGATCGGATTGCAAGGACACTTTAGACGTGTATTTCATTTTCGTCCATTGTTTCATAAATTAACAACGCATATTCAGACGCACGGTACGACTATTGGTGTTGCGGAAATTCGAAAAATGGGTCAAACTAAACTGCAACCTGTAAACACAGCCGCCACATATAGTGAACGATTCTCATTTTGCAGCCGAAACCGTGCGAAGTACAGTCACAAAATCTACGTTTATGGCCGCAAGTCCCGAGAGATGTTGCTTATCAGCTCAAATCTTGCACCATGAAATGCCCGTCGTGCAAAGTTGAATATGAAAACTACCATAAGCTGTATCGCCATTTTGAGCGCATATCGGTAAGCCCCCAAAAATATATTTATTTGTGACATTAAATGGCAGCACCCTGGGTTTACGACGAAAGATCTACAGAAGAATTATCCGTTTGAACTTCTTGTACGTGATGAAGATAAGGATCGTCCACGAAAATTGGCCGAGGTTTGTTCATGATCCAAAGTATTATTCAAGGTTTTTGAATGTTGCTTTTAGGAACTAGAAATGCGATGCATGGAAAACATCGATGAGACTCCTCAACAACGAAAATCGTTCCCTCAAAAATGGAAACGCTGGCGTCACCTTTCAAAAGCAATTTCGCAGGAATTGGGCAAATGCCAAATGAACTGTCCCTGTTGTGGAGACGTCCACGACAACTATGGCAAACTCGTAGCGCACATTCGTCTTAAACCGGTGAGAAGCCAGGACGAACTTTTCATAGATAATGATTATGCCTTTTAAGCACAACAACTTTTCATTCGACGATCTACAAAAGTACGATCCCTTCGATCTCCTTACGAACAAGGAAGATGTGAATCGCATAAGAAAAATGGTTGGGCTGATTTGGCTTTATTTACGGCTCATGTGTATACCCTAAAGGCAATTTAATCCTCACAATGTTGATATTTTTCCGTTACGACATAAATAAAATTACAAACGATATTTTTCCCTAATGAAAATCATTCAGGAAAGAACCATTCCTAAAAACGAGGGGTGGGATGACCGACTGAAGTGCCCAACATGTGATAAAATCTACTTCGGATCACTCGCTCTATGGACACATTTCAAAAAGGTAGACGTTTGTAGAAAATTATAATAAAAATATAACAGTAAACAATATGATAAAAATTTCACTTCTGTTAATTATTGAAATGAAAAATGATGCCTTGTGCTCTTTTAAGGATCTTGATTGTCTGGCTGATAGTTGTTGCTGAACAATATTGTTGTTCGTTTGAATGATTACGGAATGGGGGGGGGAATGAAATGTTATGCGATCTCTTTCTCCCATTTAGTGAATGGTAGGATGCGGTTCCCGCCATTCATGACTGTTTGCCCCTGTGACAATAATTCATGAGTGGAGAAACTAAGCATTCGGAGAATTATTTCCACAGGGCAACCATTCACGAATGACTAGATAGGGGAACCCGAAAATACCAAGCGTGCGGATATGAACGTTTATATTTCACAGATGCACAAAACGACAATGAGCCTGAAAGAAATTCGTCTTCGTACCAAACTGGATCAATCGCAGGTTGCCTCTCTTTTACTGTCATGATTAGTCCAGGAAAACCAAGCAAAAGTAATTTTATTTTCATTCGTCTAATTTCCTCGACGCGGTTGTTTCTCTCATGTAATGGACAGCAGCTCCGAGGGAAATAAAAAGTGCTTTTGTATGAAATTCCCGCCCTAGGCATGATATTTTAACATGAGCAAACATGCTTCTGTCAGCATTCACAGTCACTCTAACTGGTCTACCTACATAGTCTACGAGGAGTCTTCCAACGGGAATAATTTCGTCGTTTCAGACCGAGAAAGCATCAGATTCGATGGATAAGCATGAGTCATCCTCATATTTCTGCCAGCTCTGTCCCGAGGGCCCGTTTAACACCGCGAAACAGAAATTTAGAAATCACGCCATGGAGGTAAGAATAGAAATAAGCAGAAGTTTGGTTTTACTATCTTTAAAAAACAATTTCATTCCAGAGTTATCCTGAGGATAGCTCGTGCCTGATCGATGAGTATGAAGACTACATGAGGGAGACGAATGGAGAAAGCGATGATTCTCAATCGAGTGATGACGTCAAGCCTTCTGTTGAAGCAGTGAAAAATGGCCCCATACCCAGCTTTGCGTAGCTGTCGTTATAGCGAAAGCAAATGAAAGGGAAAATATATCATCTGCTATTCTGTGAAATTCATATCCAACTGTAAAATACATGGCTCAATATTTACGGTTGCCTATAAATGATTGTTTTGAATGTCCTTTTGTGAAGGAAAGACACGGCGTGACACACAGTATTTTGCTAAGCACAAGAAAACGAAATGGACTACAGATATTCTCTAGTCTGGAGTGTTCTACTTTTTTGTTTTGAAAAAGTTTTGTGCGATTGTACGACTGCAATTCCCCTGTTCCACACGAAAAACATAAATATGTATGAAAATGTTTATATAAAGTATCCAACAACTAAAACAAAGTCATGCATAATAGGTATAACATGATCATCCAATCGCATGTTTATTTCAAATTTCATAAAGAATTGATTCGGTGCAAGCGCTTAGTTATGATTGCTTTCGGTCGGTCTTGATCATCTTCAGTTGAGGTCCATGGCGGCAGTACTTTGTTCATCGGCTTCCTCTTCCACTGATTGTGAGATCGAATGGTCTGAATAAGAAGCGTTTTCCTCTTTCGTTTTTAAAAAAAATCCTATGAAAGTCATAGGATATCACACCATTATCACTTTCTGCTTCGTTACCGTTTTCAGAATTGGATTCGGCCGTGTTATCGAGCAATTTGCGTGTCTTATTCTCATATTCTTCCACCATCCACTCCCAGTCATCTGGATGGTTCTATAATGAACATTTTCGCACTTCTTCTTCTTTTTTCGCGGTGGGATTGTTTGTGTGTTCGATAGACAGCTACTTCGAGTGGATTATACAAATGAAAAGGCATTTTTGCTCTAGACTTAGAATCCCAACAGCGAACCTACTCACAAGCAAACCACCGGAGGCCGCCGAGAAATTATAACCATTCACCATGTGGGATGAAATTGGGTTGAAATAAGAAAATTTTTGAAACATTGAAACCATTCAGTTATTGCCTGGTTTTCGAGAAAAAAGCGTCTAAAGGCTCAAAAATGTCAAAACTTGCTATGTTCGAGAATTTTTTACGCGAAATTCAGACTTCACTGGGGGACTGTATACCAGCAATGGAGAGTACTAATGTTGAATGATTTTTACTAGACTTGCTGGTTAAGGAATAAAAATGGGGCGAATTTTCAAAAGTGTCACATATTTGAAAATTCGCCCCATTTTTATGCCTTAACCAGCAAGCCTAGTAAAAATCATAAAAAATCAT
>JACMIF010004735.1:0-11811 GCA_014805445.1 Diplogasteroides magnus | reverse complement strand
CGATTAGGAGTTACACCCTGGCGTTCCAATCGTTTTCTCCAGGGGATCTTTGTTCGCGGGCACCGCTACCAATTGCCCGACCCACGGAGGGATGGCGCCTTGGTTGGGCAGGGGGTCGTACCCGGGCTGTCAGAATGATGTGTGGCGCCCTAACCACTGAGCCACCTCGCCCCCTTTGGAAAGGAAAGGGCATACCTTTTTTGAAAGTGGTGAGAGAGCACACCTATACGATGCAGCAGAGAAATCAAAATCAGATCGGCAGCCATGACTTGGATGATTTTAGGATTTGGCAACAATCCAGAAAACAACAAGCAACTACCGTAAGAATATCGATTTTTGCCGTATATCTGCCATGGTATCAGTATCAGTTTTTTGTATAGTTGTTAATTAAATTCTTTTTCTGCTGCAGGCTGTGTTCCCTTATGCGTGCCTGTGTTATATGTTTGTTTCAGATGGGTGAAATACAGCTTCAAGCGGCAACCGTTTTCAAAAACCACAATAAAGCAGCTGATGAGAGCATCACATCAGTGCGATCGGATGGCATTCATGTAGTTGATGGACATGGTAGAACTATTATAGGACTTAATATGGCGGATATCGAAAGCGTGCAGGTATGACATTATAACATGGCATTATATCTTTCACTTGGTATTTGCGCCCCAGATCGCATGCCAGATGATTGGAATGGGAGAGTACCTGGAGTGCGTTCTCAGCATTCAATTCTGCTCATCGCCTCCCCTTCCTTCTACGTCTCATCTTGTTATTATTTTGAGGTATTTTCCATGTAGAAAAATGTACTTGAGTTGTTTCAGAAACATTTTCCCTAATTTCTTAGATGTACAACTTCTTGCCAAGCAGATCAAGGATGTTCTTCACACTACCGTCAAAATTCTTTGTATGATTCATTCATATTTTCATATCAACCCTAATTTTTCATTGCTAAAGTTTTAATTTTGCAGCTCATAGCGAATTGATCACAATTTTGCCTTCGATATTGCTGGAAAAGTGTGCAATGATCCCGCTTCTTGAAGAGGATAAACAGATCGAACCGAAGAGTAGTGTGGATGAAGTTCCAGTTGTAGAAGAACATGTGTTCACAATTGATGACACTGATGATGACGTCAATGAGGTACAACTTCTTTTTAACACATCTCCGTTGTAATTCAGCCTAATGCCATTCGTAAATGGTTGGTGCAAGTGGGAGATACACGATTGGAATTGACGGAGAAAGATCTTGAAACATTGGGACCACAGTGAGTCTTCTCTCGAAGATGATGTACAACTTGTAATGTTAAGGCGCTACTTGAATGATCAGATTATTAACCTGGAGTTTGATCGTCTTCGTCTGCAGTTGGCCAATTTTCTCCTAAATATATCTTAGAAATTTAAGGTTTCATGATGCGCCTATTTATACATTCGATACTTTCTTTGTGGCCAAAGTTCTCCAAATTTTTTCAAACTTTTATGGTGACAACAATGTGAGAATTCCACTAACAAAAACTACGCTTTGAAATCATTTCAGAAAAGAGAAGAAGTGTTCGAAAAACATTTTTCTCGCATCTTCTTTGAGTCTGACTTCAAGAAAAAGGAAAATCACTTTCTTGAATCTAAAATTCTTCTCTTCCCGGTTAATATGCGTACGCATTGGTGAGTCTCTCTTCCTTTTTAGAGGAACATTTTCATTAAATATATTTATTATACAAAGGTTCATGGTGGTCGTTGTAAATCCACAATATTCTACTGGTGAGGGAAGAGTTAAAGTCTGGAAGCCCAAATGTGTTATCTACGTAGTAGATTCATTGCAAGGAAAGCCAAAATATAAAAAGGTGGGGATGTGTATGTGTTACTTACTATTGTACTTGTTTAGAATCTGGGACAACTACATGCTGAGGCAATTCGGGTTGTACGTTCCTTCATTGGCATATGTTTTTACCACGGTACATTCACATTAATGAGTGATAAGTTGATTAGGTGAGTCTATTGCCCCCTCCTGTCTCATATTCATTCTCAGTATTCAAGAAGATCATGGATGGCCTGTTCAAGACAACACATATGACTGTGGTCTTTTCATGTTGGAATATGCACGACAAGTGTACCTGAGACACAAGTACATGTTGGTATGTCAATCTCTCTTCTTTCCTATTCTCTTGGGGGGGAGGGCTCCCTTTTGGCCATCTTGACATCAGAGGACGTGAAAAGTGAAAGGAGTAGTGTATGGAAGGTGATTGTAATGGAACAAATTGCAGAAATGTCCATCGAGATTGGAAGTAACTCAAGAATTGAATGAGGAGATGAGAAGAAATGTTGATGGAATGAGGCAAAGAATGAGAGAACAAATCATCAATTCATATAATACAAGATAAACCGTCTATAGAGATACTCATTACTGTATCATATGTTGTTGTATTGTTATGTGTGCACTAATGAATGGTCTCAAGTGGAAGCATCCCCTACAGTAACCCCCTGTGGGAGTGGAAAGAAAGAGACAGGGTGCCTCTGGCGGGGTCATTGCCCCGTCCTCTGCGACTGTCACGAATGGTCTCCCTGTGTGAGAGAGTACAGGTAGATACGAGATGTGAGAGGGTGCAAAAGAGAAGTGAAAGAGAGTGGAGATACATCCTCCCCACCCTTCTATCTTCCTATTCCCTGCTACAACGGCCTCCCTTCTGCCATCAACGTCTTCTGCAGGATCTTCCTGCCACGCAATGAGAGGTACAACCATTCCTTTTTTCTCCATTACGGGTTACGGTAGGTTCATCTCTATGTTGTTTGTCTCTCTTGTGGGTTCACTCATTCTCTCCTTTATACCTTTGATCATGTATTGGTATGAATGTCCTTTCATAATGAACTAAGTTGTGATTGATAGTACATGTGTTTGATAGTTGGCGCCATTTGACCATTCTTCCCTTTGTATCGTCCATCGTCCTTGGGGAGTTCAAATGTTGGTCGTGTCTCCTGCCACCCACTATGATTACGCAACGTTCTTTACAAGGAATCATTGCCCTTTACATAGTCAGAGGCACTTTCTATTCGGTAGTATATGTGAAGAGGGATAGAATGAGTGTCTCAAGGTTACAGTCTCGAGTACTCTCGTATCTTCCCTATGGGCTATGGCTAACCCCTTCCCTCATAATTGCGTATGTTTCTGTATGGGGAAGTATGAATAGGATTGAATGGAAGGTTGTCTTGAGAGATGAATAGTTCATTTCAGCCCAGATAGAGGCAATTCCATGTAAAGTGTGTGGAGACAAATCATCTGGAGTTCATTATGGAGTGATAACCTGTGAGGGATGCAAGGTTTGTCCCTTACTCATCTATTGTGCAACCGGGGATGGAAGTGGGTCAAAGGGACGAACACATCCTGTACTTTCCCTTCTGCAGGGTTTCTTCAGAAGAAGTCAATCTACTAATGTCAACTACTCATGTCCGAGACAGAGGAATTGTACTGTAGATAGAATCAACAGGTGAAGAAAGAATAAGGATAACGAGATAAGAGAACATTCAGGAATAGATGCCAATTCTGTAGATTGACTAAGTGTTTGGAAATGGGAATGAGTAAAGATGCAGTCAAGTTTGGAAGAATGAGTAAGAAACAAAGGGAAAGAGTTGAAGATGAAGTAAGGAATAGAATGAAGAAGCGAAAAGAACAAAGTGATTACAGGTCAGAATGCATCGACAATTGGCTGAAGCACAAGGAATTCCATTTCCTTCACCATTGACTATTCTATCTGATGATAGTCCTTCACTCTATAGGTACTCTCTCCTTCTCTCATTCCATTCATACTCTTTCTTCTTCAGAGGATCTTCTCCAATAGTCCCTCCCCTTGGTGGTCCATCCCCTCATCATACACAATTCTCTTCTGATCTTTTCCATCCTGGAATGGAAGTAAAACAAGAGCAATTTGGGGAAGGCGAGTACCTTCACTTTCTCTTTTCATATTTATCTCTTTAGGATATGACTATGGTCTCTATCCCCACTACTCATCTGCGTATTCTGCTCATTCTATTGCTGCTGCCCCTGTATCATTCCCTGTTCATCCATCCAATGGCACATATTCTGTCACTATCCACCAGGCAGCAGTCCCAACAGAGGCAGCCTATCCAGCCACTCATGTTCAGGTTCAACCCCCCCCCTTCTCCCTTCATCCATTGTCTTCTTTCAGTTGACATCATCTGTAGATGATCATCTATCATATATTCCTCTTTCATATGAATCAACTCATCGTGATGTATTCTCTCGTGTATCAGCTTCATTTGATACTTCATTATTCGATGGTTATGTGAGTATCCTTCATCTCTTCTCTGTTTATTCTTCTAATTCAGAATCGTATTCGTATATGGTCAGTCCTTACTTCATCCCTTGTTCCCTATCTAAGGGCAAGTATTAACTTTGGCAAGGAATTGCCTGCCTTTGCATCTCTTCAACAAACGGAACAGATTTCACTCCTCAAGGTATATTCATCCCTCATTCTTTCCATTCATTCTCTTCCATTCAGGGGGCTGCCTTCCATATGGTACTTATTGCAATCTCTCCATCTTATGATCAATCAACTGATTCCATTCGACTTGGTTCTCTTCTTCTTCCACTATCTCATCCTATTCCTGATATCTATCCGTCAGTCCTTCATCCACTTCACTCATCTACAGTATCCTTTCAGGGAAGCCCGTTTCCTATCTTCCCTTCGGGAGTTCTTTCGTACCTTTTCCCTCTTCCGTCTATCGACTCATGAACTTGCATTCTTATCTGCATGTGTTCTTCTGGAGAAACCTTCTGCATACAGTGGAAATTTCGTTGCTTCTTGTGCTTCTCTCCTCGGCCTCCCTGCCAGGTACAGTACACCTTCTGACAATCAATCAATACTTTACATTCAGGGTGGACGGCGTGGGACTCCGATTGATGGACTGTCTTCCTCAATTGGAAGAAGTAGCAGGAATGCATTCTCAGTTATTGCGAGATATCTTGGAATGTAATCCTGAATTGAGAGACAGCCAAGATGCTGAGTCTTCTCTTCAAGATCTCTACCTTGAACTATTCAGTCAATAATATCTCAATTGCATCTTCTTTCATTCTATTTGGTGCTGATTCCCTCCCGGTAGTAGTTTCTCTTCCTTCTCCGATATCTCATTCCTATTGCTTTATCCCTGTACCTCTTAATATTGTGTATATCTAGAGTATTCCTATTCAGTATCCTCATCTGAATCCTTCCATTGTCTTTCACTCATCATTCGCCCTTGTCCACTCTTCAGTGCATTTTCTTGCCCGCAATCCATTTCACATTCCTTCCAAAAATCGTCATAGAAACCATAGTGATTATCATATTTATACCAGACATCAATAAACTGTGCAAAATGTTCACAACAATTTGAGTATCTCTCATTATCAGTTCTCATAATATTATTATACGTATCATCTAGCGAAAACAAAACAAAACAATCAAAAGGGGTAAAGAAAGAACTGTAGACTATCTGATTTTCTGATGTAAAGACTTGATACCTATTGAATGGAAAGAAGAGAGCCTACAGTAGGGATCGCATTATGGAACGTTATTGACAACCGTTCATTTAGAGCCGTCTAAATTCATTCCTAGCGGTCGTATCCCACTTCGCCGAAACGGCCGCAAGGAATGAAGTTAGGCAGCTAGAAATGAGCGGCTGTGAATAATGCCATCCCTAGTCTACAGTCTATACAGAACCCTTCACTTTGAGCCATGCAATGAGAATTGGTGAAAGAGCCACAGTTTTGAAGAAGACTTGGCCTACCAAAGGAATGAAAAAGGGAGCTGAAAGAAGGGAAACAAAAAGGAAAGTAGGAGGAGCAGTCTGAGATAGAGGAATAGAAGGAAGTGACTGAGAAGAAGAAGAGAGATGACCAGAAGAATAAAAGGAACAGAGAAGAGATTCCTTCCTTTTAAATGAATCCTCCAAGAATGACACACCATCATTTACTTCTTTCACTTCAACTCTTCGGATATTCACTTGGACTGATGATGATGGTGGACAACAAACAAATGAAAACATTCCTGGAGGAGAACCGGTCCTGAGAACATATTCTATGGATTACGGTATGTCTGTAGAAAGGACTTACAGTGCTTGTGAATAGGCAATGGTGACATCGTAGATAGATTGTAGTGAAGGATTGAGCTTGTCGAGACAAAGAGACAAACCTCCAGCTCGAGGTGATAGAACACTAAAGGGAAGATTAAGATATATTGTAACTGATGAAATGTCTAACTGAGTGAGTGAAGGAAGTCCTCGATTATCACGAAATTCTTTTGATTTCGCCAAATTCTTCGAAGAAATTCGCGTTCCCTGTCAAATGAATAAATTCGCCTCAATTAAGAATTTAAAAGCATAGGCAGAAACTACATAATCATTTGAAAGCCACAGAAACAAAATGACCTCGGGAAAGATGAGAAGCCAATAAGGACTTTTCAGAGAAGAAAGCCAAGAAAGTTGACGAGTTACTGGACCAGAAACGAAACCAGAACGCCTTACAAAGATGTAACCATGCTGAAAGGATACTGCAGTGGAAAATAAAATGCTTCTCACCTGGAAAATGTACCATCCGAAGAGAGGAACATACTGTATTGAGTGTTTGACCATGAATCGAAGGGATTCAAGTGCTCCCATTTGTGAATGTCGTGCTTCATTACAATTGTTTAGTGAAATGACCATAGTTGCACTAACCAGCCAACATGAAAATGACAGCCCAGTCTGCATTAGACTGATGATTACAGACTATTAGTGCATTTTCCCTCTTCTCCATGAGTGATTGGACATCTCCAGACACAATCAATTCAACTCCTGAAGAAGAAGATAAGAGAAGGGGAATAGTCCATACCTGACACATTCTCGAATACAAAGAGACACAATCTCATGTATGCACGATACAGACCATTGTCCATACATTCCCACCAGTGACGAGGAATGAACCTAAGAAGAAAGAGAATGGAATGAAGAAAAGAGACTCACCAAGATAGAGCTCCTTGTGTAAGGGCAACAGTTGCATATGGGACCATGGAGAATGAGAGAAGAGAAGCAGGGACAATATGTCGGAAGGGATGGATAGTGACAAGAGTTGATAGGAATACCATCTGGGATGAATGATGATTGGAATTGAAGAATGAGATAGATATGAAAGAAGAGAATTCGACTCAGTCTATTCAACTACAACAACAAAAATCACAGCTCGTTTATTCCAATACACATACTCGTGTCATACTATTGATATGGTATATTTCTACAGCTATCCGTATGCATTGTTAATACATAAAGCAATGTCCGAGTTAGTAAAGAATTCTTTTTAATAATTAAGCACTATTAAATGAGTGGCAACACCTGGACATAAATGGGATTTTTGCGAGATATTTCTATATCTATCCCTAATAAGGGAAAAAGTAAATAAAATTACAACTAAAAATCAAATAGCGAGAGCCCTATATCTGTTCCTTTCCGCAAGAGAATAAAGCTTGAATACAAGATACTGTACAGCAGCAAGAAACAATGGAGGTAAGAAAAGGAGAGATCGGGTTGCCTCGACAAGTTCTTCAGATGAAGTTCTCTGGGTCTTATATTCCTGCAAATATACGGTAATACGATATGTAATGAGTACGGACATATATTAAGGGGAAAAGGGGATATTTTAACGAACTACTGAAACAAGCAAATCGCCATTGACTGTATAAGCATCTCTGTTAGAATTGAATACTGGACTGCAAAGTGCCAGAAAGGTGATTATCTCAGTCTTAAATCACACGTTAGATGGAAAGGAAACGAACTTCATATCCATATGCATTGAGGAATGAAACCACGAGAAGGGGAGCAATTGATTGTGCAGGTTTGGTGAAAAGGGCATTCAATCCAAAGACTAGGCTTGATAATGGCTTCCTGAATGATCGAATGAAGCTAAGAACAGAAAGAACGAGGATAATAACTGACTTTCTCTCATTGCGGACACAATCGTCTTCAATGAATTCAGATATGATAATGTTAAAGAGAGGGGCTGAAGAGTGGACTGCCACACTGCAATGACACTCAGACATGCATATACACATGACTAACCTGTCAATAAACATGAAAAGCATCACAATGAATGGAGATGCACTCAAGAAGTACAAGAGAATTGAGGAAACAATTGTGAGGATGAATGAATCCTGCATAAGTAAATGAGCACCACGGAGAAGAACGAGTCCTGAAAGGAAATGAACTATTACGGTAGAGGCAAATGGAATGCATACTTTCACACAAAATGATGATCACTTGAGGTGCGAGTGTACACAATGCATAGAAAACTGCGAGAGATATAGAACCCTGGAAGAAAATTCCGTTGATTAATCTTTCTTTAATTAAAAGTTGGAATTTTTATCATAGAAGAGAAACCTTTGGTAGAATGGACTGTGAAATGAGAAGTTCTGTTGTGATGGCAGCAAAGTTCATGTGCATTACTGACCTGCACAAATAAAATTCCGACGATTTCAGGATATTGTAGAATGTCGCAAATGGGAGTAAAGTGCATCATGGTTGTCTGTTCACGCATTAGAATGAGTAGTTGATGCCTATTAAGGTTGGCAGTATGACTAAATTTTCGGATATGTTTCACAGCTCTTATAAATATAATATATATAGCCACGGTGAAACATATCCGAAAATTTAGTCAAACTGCCAACCATAATGCCTATAGACAAATGAGGTGCACTTTATTCCCATTTGCGACACCCTAGTATTTTGCAAACCTAGCTGTGTGTATGCAATTAACAGCAACAATGGATAGGAAATCTCTTCGAGAAAGAACCTTAAAATAAATAATCCTCTCGCTTTCTACCGTAATAGGCACCTGATTAACACTTTTGAGTGAAAGATTCTCCTCTTTTGTCGATCTTTCATTGAGCAGAGATTGATTAGAAACATTGAATGATGGAAGAGATGTGGTCATAGTAGAACAATAATACAGGCAAGCCCATCCAATCAAAGCTACTATCACAGAAAGATATTGAAAGGTTGAGAAATACTGCAAACTTTTTCTTTGAAAAAATATATGAACAGTATGTACCTCGAGGCTCCCAGATATCTTGTCCGTCAAAGGAATGACGCTGACTGATAAAAGAATAGCCACTTGGGAGTGTTTCATTGCTGAACTAGCAAATGGTCAGACAAATGGTTGCATAATTCTTGAATTGCTTGCCTGATGCCCGTCCCACCATTCCTCCTTCAACTTCAGCAAACATCGCAGCCCATGCAACTCCGATCGCACTGAATGAATTGACAATTATGGAACAAGAAGATAGACGCACCTAAAGAATGCATCATAAAAGAAAAGACTCAAGACGAGATGAAGTCCTTGTTCCCATGGAGAACGAATCCACATGAAAACGAAGGAAAAAGCAACGAATGGAGCAAGATAACGAATAACAAGACGACGATTCCCCAACCACGATGATGAAGAATCCTGACACAAATAGAATAGATAATGTATATACAAGGCAGGAATATGCACCTGAATGTATCCAAAAAGTGGATCGTTGATTGCATTCCAAACTAAGAAGAGTCCTTGTGCAGTTGAAAACCAATAGTCCGAGATTTTGAACACGTTTAAATAAACCTGGCCAGGAGCGTTCTTCTGTAGCATAAGCCAACACACACCTTTACATAGTAGAACATAAATAGACCTTGCATGAGACCCAGTCCAAATTGCCCAGCCCCTAGAGCCACCATTGGATCACGCAACTTCCTATGGAACCTGGAAACGAATCATTTCATTGATTATGAGTGGAATTGAAATCACTTACCAAGACATCATTGATGCAAGAAAAGAGGAACAACTACTTCGTGTACAACATAAACCCTGCAAATTTGAGGCTGGAGAACAGCCTACTGAAAATTTTTAAAAATAGAAAGTTTTCTCGATCGAAAATTTAAAACTCTGAAAACTGTATCCGCAAAAAAGATTCTACGATTATACTATCTTATTTGCAGAAGCGGTGTTGTCTCTTCCCCACCCAATGGGCTTCTAGAAGTCTGGTAATAAAAACTTACTGAATAATTGACAAAGCTGACAACAAAATATCGGATGTTGTGTAAAATAATAAAATATCGTATTCCTACTGAAGCATCGACAATATTTGAAGATTTATGAAATGGGTGTCCATATAACGTCTTATATTGCCACAAAAATGAGAAAAAACACATAAAAAGATCGAGCTTCATAAAAAAAATACAACACATTGATTTTTTAAAAATTTCATCTCATACATATTATGTATAACTTTAGATATCATCTGGATTCCTTCGACTTCTCTTTGATCATTCTTTTCACACTCTCAATTGTGCATAGTAATGTGATAGTCTGTTCTCTCTCAAATGGACGAATCTCCATTGACCCATCTATCCTCTGGGGGGTCATCCTTCATCCCACACCTGTTGTCTTGTCAAATGGAAGACTGCCGGGCATTCCCTTCCCCATGTCATTTACCCCCCTCAGTCATCCATAGTACATGGCCTCAGGTGAGTCTCCCATCAGATCAACTTTCATTGTTGCAATGTCTCAGTTTACGACGACATATTCTCCAGAGGGGAAGACTTTGAGTGTAACGAAGGTTGATAACAAGGGTAAGTGGAGGAAGGTTTGAATGGGAAAAGACATCCCAGGAATAGTTAGTCTGCCATCAGTAATGAATTCAGTAGAAATGAAAGAAGAAAGGATAAGAGAAATTAGACTACGAAAAGAAAAGGTCTGTAGAACCGTAATTGATCGTTACGTGAATAGTATTGTAGATACAATATTCTCTCGTTCTTCTGTCATTCATGGCACTTTCATCTATTTCACTTGCCCTGGTATCTCTCGTTTACTTCTTCCTTTCCTCAAGGTTTTCTGTTATCCACAATAATATAATGATATGAGTAGATGGCCGAATTCTCTCTTAATCTCCACTGAATTCCCATCTCTCATTGATATCTCTTCTGAAATTGGTGAGTCGTTCTTTTTCCCTCTCACATAGTCATTTATTGAGTTAACAGCATGGATATTGTTGTTCTCATTACTTCTCTCGCTGCATTCTTTTGTTCGTCTTTCCAGGTTTGTTCGCTTTTTAGTACTACTTCATTCATATCTCTTCAGATATTCTTTTCGTTAAGACAATTGAAAAACAATCCATTGGACCTGGAAACGTTTGCTACCAACTCATCCATTTATGATGATCGAATGATTCAGAGTCAATTCATATCTCCAAGACACTTCATTTACCCGAATAGTTGTCTTCTCATTTTGGTTTGCATCCATTCTTCTATTCATTCTCGGTATCTCATTCCATTTGTACCATATAACTCTTTCTCTTCAGTTGTTGTATTATCTTCTCTGCTCTCTCCTTCTCGTGGTCCCATATCAAAAGGAGTTGCTCTTTCAGCAGGATTGTCTTGTCTTATCCTTTGTTCATTGGCTATACTCAAGTACTTCCACTTCTTCTTCTTCTTCTTAAATGTACAATGTCCTTTTTAGATCAACTTGGACATTCTCTCACGATCGTTTGTCCAAATCTAATCACACCTATCAACACTTCTCCACATTGGTATAAAACGAGACGGCAATGGTTCATTACGAAGTTTCACAAAGTTCTGAAACCACGACCTTTCCCTGGAGGTGACACTTGGACATAGCTCAGCACAGCTATGCTCAAGTTTCCCGCAGTTTCCCCGAGTTTCCCCTCACTTTTACCCAGCTTCCCCGAGTTTACCCAGTAGTAGTCAGTTTCCCCGAGTTTCTCCCACTTTTACTCAGTTTCCCCGAGTTTCCCTCAGTTTTATCGAGATTCCCAGAGT
>JACMIF010004734.1:0-11811 GCA_014805445.1 Diplogasteroides magnus | reverse complement strand
TTCGAGCTAGCTCTACTCGCTGAGCTAGGACGAATGAAAGAGTGCCGAAAATGTGTCGAAAACGCGCGAGTTCGAAAAATTGACCAACTTTGAAAAATCGCGCCGCTGCTCTTTTTCGCGGCAGAAGATCTTGATGGCGGCAACGAATGACATCTTTAGTGGGGAGTCTACGATAATTATGGGCAGTGGCTAATATCAGGTTGGACGAAGATAATCGATGTGAAAATGGGCATACCATTACTTATGCGCCAACCTAATATTGTCTATAGAATGAAGAGACAACCGCTCCGCGGAGGTTGGACGAATGACAAACGCACTAATGTCTTTGACAATAGAAACTTAGTACTCATGCATGGAAGGAGAAATACATTCAAGAAACCTCGGTATCACAAACTCCGCCATGAGAAGACTCAAGGAGAACATATTGAATCCCACCATGGTCGGATGAGGATTACGGTAGTTACCGTAGTTGTTCAAATGCAACCCTTTCTCCTTTGGTTAATTGTTTATGACTTGTGATATGAGAATGAGGGGTACTGTAACAGGTGCAAGCTGTTATGAAAAGTAGACATTCCAACAATTTTGCAAGAAGAAAGAATGTGATAAGGGAAATTGATATTTTTATCCCTGGTGCAATTATTTTTATGTTTCAGTGTTTGTTCATAAGTCATTTGACTTTGCAGATTCATTCTTGTCCTTGATTCGATGCCCTAACAATAAATATTAATTAACACATTCATTTTCTTGCATGAATATGAGTGCCGCTTTTCTTGAATGCCTCTGTGCCGTGATCTCATGCCTCATGGAAAATGTTAGTCACGTTATTTATCTTTTCATATCTAACAAGACATGGAACGTAATTGAGCATAGTTTCAAAGAAACAACTGATTTAACTTCATTATGAAACATATACAGTTTAATGAAATTTGAACTTTTCTTTATTCTGCATTCTGTTCATAAAAAAGAAAGTCGTATTTCAAGAATTAGCAAGCCAAAAATGCTCCTTCAGCAAACGGCAATGGTAGCACAAAATCGGCCATGGAATTTCCTCTTAGCTCTCCGATCCCAACGAACGAGCGTCATTCATGTTCAAGTACGCACATTCATTATCACATCATCGGACCCGTCACTTCAAATGGTTATTTGTATCGAATCACCACAAATTGAACAACTGCCCTTGTCTATCCTACGAAGTATCGATATTGAGGGACGACCCATGAAATGAAGAAAAAAAACATGTTATCGCGTTTTTATTTTTTTAGGCCAAACCCAGGAACGATTATCATTATTTCAAAGAACCAAACTGATTTATCAACCGAATGAAACTCATACAAACGCTACCCTATAGAAATTGGAATTTTTTGATTACTTATTCAGTTCATCCAAAATAAAGGCGGATTTCAAAGAATTAGCAAGGTAAAAATTGCTCTTTAAGGGATCGGTAACGGTATCACAAACTCCGCCATGATTACCTCTGGCGCTGTCCTATATGATGGAACGCACACCACTCACGTTCAAGTATGTTTCAGTCACCCTTAAAGTAGTACGCAAATGTTCGGGAAAGTGATTCACTCTCTTCATCTCTGAAATAGATAAATAATTTTAAATTACATCCTGCTGAAGTACCGTCCACACCATAATCACCCTTGATTCACATAATTCGGTGGCGAAGTAGGTAGGTCTGCTTTCCCATCCGTCTCCGAAGTCTCGTAGACATTTAGATAATCGCATACTCCTCCTTGAGTTATCTTATCTTTTGCGTGTACTGCAGCACCGATGAGAGAAGCAACATCAGTATACCCTAACAATAAGTCCTTTTCACTAATACATTCGTGCGGCCATGAAATAGTACTCCTTCCGGAAACAGCGACGGCATCACAAACTCCGCCGTGAAATTCCCTCAAACACTTTCTGACCCGAACGATCGGACACCTTTCACGTTTAAGTACGTCTCACTCGCTAATCAAATATTACTACAAGATCTGGACACAATACCCGATCTCCTTGAACGAATATAAATAGTTAAAAAACAACTTCTCACTTCAAACATATTTATTATTGAAACGTTTCTGTTCTCCCACATTACCGTACTCACTAACTACCATAACAATTCCATCGCCTACCGTCATCCCCTGATTCAGGTACCTCAACTTCCTGGCGGATCGTCACATACAGTACGATCACGTCGTCTCGAACGTCATTCTCTTCCTGCTAGACAAGGACAAAATCATGAGAAGATTCAAGGAGAACAGATTGAATCCCGCTATGGGTGGATGAGGGTTACTGTAGATACCGTAGTCTTAGTTACTGCAGTTACCGTAGTCTTGCATACCGTAATCATTCGCGTTCGCTCATAAGATTTGTTGTGGACGTAGGATCAGCGTTCAGTAAATAGTGCAAGCTGTGATGAAAGTCGTCGTTTGGGCAATGCAATTTGTTGTGCAATTCCCTTGTGTATTGTTAATGCTATTATGTTTCAAGGTCCTTTCTTAATTTTTCGCCGTTTGTTGATGCCATTCGATAGATCATCTCCCGTAGAGTTAGAAAATAAAATGTATTACATTGGCCAAATGTTCAACATGTTCAACATGGTTCATTTCGCAATCATTTCCTTTTCAACCATGCCTATGAGATTCTTTGCTTTGCTCCAGTAACCTTTCACACTGTTCAGAATTTGACTTCTCTAAAATAAGAAAAGAAGTTATTGTTGTATGAGTTTCAGTAATGCAATAATTTATATGTTTCACACACATTAATTGACCGCTCAATGAAAGTTCGTTCAATCTGTATCGGACTCATACGAGTAAAAATATACAATTCATTTTAAATAGCGTCACTTCCCTCAATGAATTGACTCTTATGATTGTACCTACGTCGTTCTTTTTTTTAATTTTCGCAAAGATATGTCTTCTTTACCAGGAATGTGTAACTATTCGAGCCGACCGAAGGCAAGGACATGGAATCGGAAGAACCTATTAACTCACAATTCATATTATGCATCCTATCTGAACTGTTATTCCTGATACGCGTCTTACACCTGGATGCCACCCTGGTCTCTCATTTTTACATGCTATTACGTCGTTACGGAATATGTTTCACCTGTGAGATAACTATACTATAGCAACAGTTCAGTTTGGATGCGTAATAATTACGGCACCGGACCCTTCACTTCAAGTCGTTACTCTCACATAATCACCACAAGTGGAACAACGGACTGTGTCTACTGTACCAAGTGTTCGACATTGATGGACGACACATGAAAACATGTCTATCATGTTATATTTTTAAAGATAAAGTCTTACCACTGATCACTTTTTCAAATAACCAAGCTGATTTGACAACAAGATGAAACTCATATAAATGTTGGCTTATCTAAAGTTGAACTTTCTCAGTTCTGTTCGAAAATACGAAACTGAATAGATAGAAGGACTTCGAAGAATTAGCACAAGAAAAATGCTATTACTTCAGGAAAGGGCAATTACATCACAATTTCCGACATAGAGTTAGAGACCTAGAGATCTTCGTGCTTCCTCTCTGATTTGTAAGTAAATCCGATAAGTGACTGCGCCTCCTACACGTATTTTTCACCGTTCCGATAAAGCTGAAACTATTCTCAATGAGATTAGATCATTGAAAAGCTCGATTCCCGTATCTTTCTTGCATATGGATGCGAGATTCTCGCACTGCCCTCCGTTCATTTCACTCATTCTCGCGAAACCGCGCGGTCCTATTCATTTTCATGCGAGATTCCCGTTCTCGTTCTCGTACGCGATTCCCTAATTCTCATGTATCTAATTTATTGTCAGTTGTATTCTGGTCATTGAAATAGTAAGTTTCAACCATCCTAAATATTGCACCACTCTTCTTCCAATGCAATAGCTTCTCGATCCATGTATTCTCATAAAATTCGTTCAGAAGATCCGTCTACCGTAATCTCCGAATCCGATGTGTCCGAGATTCTGCCCCTGGATTCCCTCCCGAAAATTACAAATCCGTAGAATCAACGGACGCGGTTCTGCACAGCATTGTTCAGGAACCGACCGAAAGCAAGGACGTGGAATAGGAAGAGAACCTATTAAAGAAGCCAAAAATAGAGTGTTTATTTGCTAAAGTAAATTGGTCCCGTACGGAAGTCCCTTTATCCCGAGCCTGTTACGGTATTCTCACGGACTGCAGTAGCAATGCGTATGGGCAACAATTTCGAGCTTCGTGGTTTAATTTCTGTGTTTACCGCACTCGAATTAACCAGAAAGTTTTTAAAAAACTTTTAAAAATTGCATATAAAACGAACTAGAAAATTTGCGAGTGCTTCAAGTGAATTTTGTAGTTTGTTGTTGAAAGTCGTTTTCAAACTACAAACTACAATTGTCTCATTTCTTGAGTGCTGCTTTTGGGGTGTTCAAATTTTTTAAAAAGTAAATGCTTTCGGCTTCCCATGTAGTTAACGTAGCTGAACAATGTTACAATGTCAGAATAGTCGACCCAGAACCTCCATTTATGGCTTCTTTAACTCACAATTCATATTATGCATCCTATCTGAACTGTTATTCCTGATACGGTTCTGTACAGCATTGTTCAGGAACCGACCGAAAGCAAGGATTCTGCCCCTGGATTCCCTCCCGAAAATTACAAATCCGTAGAATCAACGGACGCGGTTCTGTACAGCATTGTTCAGGAACCGACCGAAAGCAAGGACGTGGAATAGGAAGAACTTATTAACTCACAATTCATCATCACAGCACCATAACCTTCACTTCAAGTTGTTACTCTCACTGAATCATCAAAAAAGGAACAACTCCCCGTGTCTACAGAGCGTACTTCATAGAGAGTCACATTGATGGAAGACCCATGAAAAATGTTTGTCATGTAATACTTTTTAAATCCTAGACAAGGAACAAGCATCATTTTTTCAAAGAGCCAAACCTATTTAACAACAGGGTGAAACTCATATAACCGTTGTCTCATCAAAATTTGAACTCATAAATTATGCACTGTTCTTTAAAAATAGGCGTATTTCAAAGAATTAGTATGAAAAAATGCTCCTTCAGGAAACGGCAACGGTATTACACACAGTATTGTGAAAAGGGGTTTCCACATGCAAGAACAAAAACGCACTCGGCACACCGCACTACTACACCACAATTGAGGTTTAGACTCCCGCCGCGAAACCCCTGATTATTCAATTCAATGTACGGTAGAAATCCCGCGAGAGACAACGGGCTTTGAAGAGACACGACGAGACGATCAGACGGTTCATTTATGCAACACGCAAACTATAATAGAGTAGAACGCAATATTCGCGTAAATTTCGTGTGTTTCTCTCTGAAAAATATACAACACGAACATTATATAAGTCATTCGACTGGTTTGTTCTTGCATGTGGCACAATACTGTGCACAAACTCCGCCATGTAATTTCCTACCTCGCTGTCCGATCCCAATGAACGCGCGCTATTCACGTTCAAGTATGTTTCAACCGACATTCAAATATTAGTACAAATTCAAGGGATCAATGGGTCAATGGCATCTCGTTTTAAAGATAAATAATCTAACTTTTGCTTTTGCTTTTACTTTTGCGGATTGTTAATATATTTATTAACTATAAACAAAACCTCATCGGCAGATCAAAATTTCAATGACCGTTTTTGTTCTTCCCTAATTATCGTTATCATTGGCTACCGTAACCTTCCTAGCATCTCCACCGTAATCCACTGATTCAGGTACCTCAACATCATGGCGAATCGTCACATTCAGTACGGTCACTTCGTCCCGAATGCCAATCTCTTCCTTCTAGACAAGGAAAATATCATGAGAAGAGGAGAACAGATTGAATCCCACCATGGTCGGATGAGAGTTACGGTAGTTACAGTACTCTTACTTACGGTAGCTACGGTATTCTTACTTATTGTAGTTACCGTCCTCTTGCCTACCATAATCATCCGCATTCGCTCATGAGATTCGTTAAAAATTTATTACATTGATCAAACGTTCAACACGTATAATTCCTACCGTCATCAATTCTCCTTTCAGTGGGAGAGCCAAATGCGTGTCGCTGAGGTCTACCCAGGATGTCTCGTCACACTGTGGGAAGCGAGAAATCAGACAGGTATGAAAATTGTGCGTTTTGTTGTACATGGCGTACAGTTGCACCATAGATATTGAGCCAAAAATATGATTAAATAACATTTCGTATGTCAAGTTTTTTCATCATTTATTCCTTATGAGTTAGTTCGTTGTTAGTTTGCCAGTAGCGTTCCTGTCTTTCACTCTGTTTTTCCATCAGATACGTTTTCGATCGTGGGGCTTCCTCTCTCATTTGCAAGTGTGGCCGATACGTGACGGGGCCTCGTAAAGTTATGTTTCGTCGTTTCGATAAGTACATCTAGAACTATTCACCTGTAATTGATTCGTCATCCGCCCTGCTAATATAGTTGAAATAAGTGTTTCAACTTTCCAATATATTGTAACGATCTTCTCCAATGTAATATTTTTAGCCCCTGCAAGATCATTTTCTAACAAACTTCTTTCAGAAGATCCCATCTACCGTAATCTCCGAAGGCGATCGATCACTAGCAGAAGAAACCCACAGTGGCTGCCAGTCTGAATCCGATGTGTCCGAGATTCAGCCATTGGGCTGCCGGAGATTTCGCCGCACGTTTCGACGAACACCGGACGCTGTTCCGGGCTCAACAGTCCCGCAGGCGGCCGTAAATGCAGAAGTGGAATCGGTATAACCAACTCCCTCACAATTCATCATAACAGCACCAGATCCTTCACTTCAAGTTGTTACTCTCACTGAATCACCGGAAATGAAAGAACTGGCTACCTTACTAACTATTCGACATTGATGGAAGACTCATGAACACTGTTTCTCACGTTTTATTTTTTTAAAAATATAAAGTAAAGTGTAATATTTCAAAAGACACTCATTATTTTTCAAAAAAAGCAACTTAACTAACAACAGGATGAAACTCATACAAATGTTGGCTCATCGAAAATTGACCTTTCCTTAATTCTACATTCTGTTCTTTAAAAATAGGCGTAGTTAAAAGATTTTGTTTGTAAAATGCTGCTTAAGGAAACTGCAACGGTATC
This sequence comes from Diplogasteroides magnus, assembly GCA_014805445.1. Lineage (NCBI taxonomy): Eukaryota > Metazoa > Nematoda > Chromadorea > Rhabditida > Diplogasteroididae > Diplogasteroides > Diplogasteroides magnus. Next base: position 4,717 of record JACMIF010004734.1, on the reverse strand, counting down.
GCCAACTCCGCAATGGAATTTCCTCTCACATTGTCCGATCCCAACCAACGCGCGCCATTCATGTTCAAGTAAGTTTCAACAATAATTCAAATATTAATACAAAGCCATGGAGTCAATGGTCCCTTTTCTTGCGTTAGAAGATCAATAACACCTCTTAGTCGGATCTAATTTTCAATGAACATTTTTGCTCTTCACAAAATATCGTGTCAGTGCCCACCTTAACCATCCCATCCCATCCCCTATCATTATCACCCTGATTTAGGTACCTCAACTTCAAGTGTGGCCGAAACCTGATGGAGGTATGTTTCACCGTTCCAGTAAAGCAAGCTAAGAGTATACAACTATACTTGATTAGTAATTGAGATACGTTTCTCAACTTCCATAAATATAGTCTCAAAAATGCTCCTTCAGGTTTCACAAAATCCTTTCACAAGATCCATCTACAGTAATCTTCGAAGGCGATCGATCATCATCAGAAGAAACAGACAGTCGATACCAGTCCACGGGCTCCGAATCGGATGTGTCCGAGATTCAGCCCATGGACTCTATCCCAGAAATTCCGCCACCCGTCGAAACACCGGACGCAGTTCTGGACGCAACAGTTCCGGTCCCTACCGAAACCACGGAAGCGGAATCGGAAGAACCAACTCCCTCACAATTCATCATCACAGCACCAGACTTTTCACTTCATGTCATTACTCTCATTGAATCACCACAAATGGAACAACTGTTCCATACAGTACGACGTATTCCACATTGACTAAACTTTTCTCTAAATGTAATGTACCAGCTCCACTGCAAGACCGGAAGGTCACTCCGTAGAAGCTCTATCACTTCATCTTGAAACATATCCCAACCTCGCATATTCCAGGTCCGCTTTTAACCCCTTCAGACATGCCTTAGCCGCCGTCTACAATGAGGATCTTGTCAACTCTTGGGCCACCTGATTCGCCGTCAATGTACGGTAGAATTACTGTCTACCTTACGAACTATTCGATATTGACGGAAGGCTTATGAATGATATTTGCCATGTTATATTTTTAAACGAAGAAATATGACTCATATCATGGTTTCAAAGAACTAAACCGATTTAACTGCTGTATGAAACGCATATAAACGTTAGCATATCGAAATTTGAACATATTAAAATTCTGCATTCTGTTATATAAAAATAACACGAGAAACATTGCTCCTTCGGGAAACGACAATGGTATCACAAACTCCGCCATTGAATTTCCTCTCACGCTGTCCGATCCCAATGAACGAGCGTCATTCACTTTCAAGTATGTTTCAAGTACCATTCAAATATATTTAATATATTAATACAAATTCATGGAGACAATCGTTCCATTCGTCTCTGGAAGGAAAATAACATTCTACAATCAGTGATTTTGCTCTTCCTAAATTACCGTAATCACTTACCACCGTAACGTCCCTTCGCCTACAGTAATCCCCCTGATTCAGGTAACTCAACTTCATGGCGGATCCTCACATGCAGTATTCGATATTGCTCATGAAAAATGTTTTGTACGTTATTTTTTATATCTGAATAGAGAATCCCACTTATCATTGTTTCAAAAACCCAACTGATTTAACTACAGGATGAAACTCATAAATACTTTAGGTTATCGAAATTTGAACTTTTCTCGATTATGCATTCTGTTCGTCAGAAATATAGGAGTATTTCAAAGTATTACCACAAGAAAATTATTTCAATCATGAAACGGAAAGGCATCGCAAATTTCGCCATGGAATTACCTCTAACGCTATCCGATCCCAACGAACGCGCACCGTTCACCTTCAAGTATGTTTCTACCGACATTCAAATATTACTTCATATTTATGGAGTCAATGGTCTCACATCTTTTAATGGAATACATATAATCGAAATAATTCCAAATATAAAATTGCCCAATGAACGTTTTTGCTCTTCTTAAACATTGTAAACGCTTACTACAGTAACCTTCCCATCTCCTACCGTAATCTCCCTGATTCAGGTACCTCAACTTCATGGCAGATCGTCACATGCAGTACGGTCACGTCGTCCCAAACGTCAATCTCTTCTTGCTAGACAAGGACAAAATAATGAGAAGACTCAAAGAGAATAGATTGAATCCCACCATGGTTGGATGAGGGTTACGGTAGCTGTAGTTACCGTAGTCTTAGTTACGAGGATCAGTGTTTTCTAAATATTTCAAGCTGTCACGAAGCGTTGTTTCATTTCACGACTTTTGCAAGCGGGAGAATCATCGAAATTTTTTTTGCAATTTTTATTTTTTTTATAGTGTGGCATTTTTATATGTTTCATGCTCAGTTCGTATTTTGTTTCCTTTTGAAGGTGCAATATGTCCATTGGCCTTATTCCACAGAAAATAATAAAATTATTTCATTGACTCAGCAAGCCCCCGATCCCTCCACCACCTGGGATGCGCCCAGTGCTACACGAAATCACGAGGTTTATCTACATTGGAACAATAAAGGAAGTGAATGGGGGGTAACAAGGCAAGGGCAAATACTATTTTCTTTTTACTAAATGGGTCGTCCCTGTCACAATTGGTCGGACGTTCAACATGCGTCCATCATGCCGTGATCGGTTCTTTTTAGAGACTACGAGATTCTTTGTTTTGCACTAGTAAGCTTTCATAAAGTTCGGAATATGAATTTTTTCCAGAGAAATACTCGTTGTGCACGTTTCTGTTATGCAATAATATATATGTTTCACACCCAATTCTTTCCTTGCCGCTCAATGAAATTTCATTAATAATGCCACTCCTCAGATTAAAAATGTATAACACATTGTTTGCTTCCTGCCCCTAATGATCTCCTCAAACATGTGTCTTCTTCCACTGTAAGTGTGCCACCATTCGTAAATATCTCCCATTTCCTCCCCTGTTCCCAAAGTCGAAACTAGGGACGATGTGCACAACAATTCCGGCACCGACCGAAACTTTTTTTTATAAACTTTCGCTTATCGAAATTTCAAACTTTTCTTGATTCTGTATTACGGCACCATTCACAAATTCAAGGGATTAATGTCTCAATGGGCTCTCGGTTTAAAGATAAATAATAACTATAAACAAAACGTCATCGGCAGATCAAAATTTCAATGACCGTTTTTGTTCTTCCCTAATTATCGTAATCACTGGCTACCGTAACCTTCCTCGTATCTCCACCGTAATCCCCCTGATTCAGGTACCTCAACTTCATCGCAGATCTTGCAGTACGATCACGTCGTCCCGAACGTCAATCTCTTCTTGCTAGACAAGGACAAAATGATGAGAAGACTGAAGGAGAACAGATTGAATCCCACCATGGTCGGATGAGGGTTACGGTAGTTGCCGTAGTTTTGCCTACCATACCCATCCCCGTTTTCTCATAGGATTTCTTACGATAGAAGATCAGGGATGTGTAAGTAATGTACCAAAGTTGTAGCAAAACTTCCCACTTCAGAAGTTTTTGGAAGCGGGAAAATCCTTGAAAAATCTTTTGTGCAATTCAGTGATGCAATAATTGTTTATGTTTCGTGCTCTGCTCACAACTGTTCTCTTTTTGAAAGTGCCATTGGGTACTTCATCGTCATTATAGAAAATAAATATTTATTACATTGATCAAACGTTCAACATGCGTCCTTCCTGCGGTAATCATTCCTATTCAGACCACTGAGGCTACGAGATTCTTTGTTTTACTCTAGTAAGCTTTCATAATGTTCAGAGTATGGCTTTATGTTCAGCTAAAAGCAGGAAAAAGGTAATTCTTGTGCAAGTTTCTGCGGTGCAATAATTTATATGTTTCACACCCATTCCTTAATTGGCCGCTCATTGAAAGTTCAGTCACTATCGGAATCATACGAGTAAAAATACACAATAATTTTTTTAAATAGCGTCACTTCCCTCAATGAATTGACTCTTATGATTGTACCTACGTCATTCTTTTTTTTATTTCCGCAAAGATATGCCTTCTTTTACCAGGAGTGTGTCACTATTCGTCCATTCTACTCTCCTGTCCCACCAGGCCATATTTCGAAACACCGGACGCGGAACGGGCGGATCGGATCGGAAGAACCTATTAAAACACGTTCTCTGTAAGACCGAAGATAGGGGTGGCACACACCTTCCAATACTTTTCTCAGGCCTGAAACTTGCAGGGTAACATCCCCAGGGGTGGGATACACTTCAGCCGTGATTTCATAATTTTTGGTCAAAGATCAAAAATCAAAGTACAAATTTTTAAACGTTAGATTTAACCCTCATGTCGCATAGTAAAAAGATAGAGTGTCAAAAGTTATGTATAAATCCAAGTTTTTGTCCAGATTGGACAACCTATATGTTCAAGACAGCGACAAAAGTGATTGTGACGACGTTTCAGCATAAATATCTCGAGTAAATGGAAAAAACCTCCCGTAGATTTTTGATATGTGATGCGCCTGGACCCAATCTACATCCTTGATAGTTTAAATCCGAAATCCGAGGGGGGCTTCATTAAGTTATTTGCAAAAATGTTAGTAGTCGGAGCCATCTGACAGTGCTCTGGTTCGAATCCCGCCGAAAACAAACGTCTTTTGCACTATTTTTTCGAAACATTCAGAAAAAGTGTTACTAAGAAAAGATGCTTATTTTGACCTCCTCTATCGATTTCCGTCGAGAAAACATGGTGTCATCGGTCATCACTTTTTCTCGGACTTCGTCATTTTTTTGGCCTGATCAGCCACCGAAAACCA
>JACMIF010004733.1:0-11811 GCA_014805445.1 Diplogasteroides magnus | reverse complement strand
TGATGAGCTGAGAAGTGGTCGAAATTTTCCTTTTTGTCATATTTACTGACGAACTGTGATGTAACTACCGGTATGTTATGAAATGAGAGTAAGATAAACCCCTAATATGATGACCTTGCCCCGCGGCATCGTCTTGCCGGAGCGCCGAGTTAGAGGTCAGGCAATCGATATATCATTACTTATGGGCCAACCTAATACAACATACAGCTCGCTTCGTTCGCGATTGAGGACTCCGGCCGCTATTAGTTAAGAAGAAATAGCAATATTATTGCTATTTTTAAAATTCTATAATCTAATGCAAATAAACATGGCGTTTTTTTCCAATTTTGATTCAATAATTAGAAAATGACTACAAAGACAAATAAGGCTTTTTTTGAATCCTAACCAAATGAACGCGTATGTGCTTCACAATTCTAGAGTGAAATCCCGCTCTCACCTCTGAATGCTTCCGTGTTCATCATTGCGCTCCTCATGACGACCTTCGATGACAAGTTCGCGACTACTAAGATTGACCTGAGAAACATCATCCGATGTAGTCTAGTGGTTATGATTTGCGGCTCTCACCCGCAAGGCCCGGGTTCGATTCCCGGCATCGGAACATATCTTTTGGTGTTCTTACTTTCACTTCCTCCGGGTGGAACTGGAAACATCAATTTCCATTGCGAAATTTTCCTTGGTATAGACGACCTGTAAATTAGCAAGGAGGATCGAAATATTCCCCGGAGCTATTTTCTATAGCGAGAGCGAAAGCTCGTTATGAGAAGCAGAGGCGAAAATGAAAATGCATGGTATGAACAGTCCCTTCCCCACAACTCTACTTCGAAAGCTACCCCAACTTTTGAAAGTACGAATATGTTTCACAGTCTCTATGTTCCCCGTAGATTCCTTTATCATGAATACTGTGTGTGTAGTACTCTTTATCAATCCATACATATTTGTATCACAGATAACAAAAATTGGTGAAAGACATCAATATAACAATAAGCTCTTTTGAATCTTCTCGAAAAAAGATACATTCAATGGCCATGGAAACTTGCGACTTCTTCCAAATATAACAAATAATCCTCAAGAAGAAACGAGATAAATAAGAGAATGTGCTCTGCTTGATTGTCGAGTATGACTCGTGGAGGGACCTTCCCTTCCTTCTAACCCCAGTCCATACACTTTCTTTGCATTGGCAGTGGTGAATGAGGCCACCTGATAAGAAAGTACAATGAGAAGAGAAGAAAACACTCTTCTAACTAGGGTGTCGCTAAAGGGACGTTATTGACAGTCGGTCATTCCTAACCTTCTAACTTCATTCCTAGCGGTTTATCAATTCCCAGAGACAACAGCTAGGATTGAAATCAGAAGGTTAGGAATAACCAGGTGTCAATAACGTCCCATTAGCTTCATCCTAATTCAAACCTCTTGAGGGGCTTCTCCCAGAGAACGCAGCTATCATCTCACAGATCGCGGGAAGGGCACATGGCTCGTTTCTGTGGTTGCGGTATTTGGTCTCCCACAGCAACACATTGAGGATGATCGAGAAGGCGACTGAATGTTCTCCATTCTTTTCTCTCCTCTTCTCATCCTTCGTTAGAATGTTATTTTCGCCCTGCTTTTTCTTTTACCATTCGTTTATTTTTGGAAGTGAGAAAACGGGAAAAAATAATTGGGATTTAGAACACACATGCTCTCTCTCTAATTAGCGCCTCTCTGAACCTGAGATGTCTTCTATTTCATTTTGTCTTTTCCAAAAATGAACGGACGGAAAACGAACAGAAGGGAGAAAATAACATTTTAAAGAAGTTTGATCACTCACCGTATTGCATTCTCCGTCGATGTTCCATTCCAATCCTTTGCGTCTTATGGATGCACACCTCAATCATTTCATCATCTGTTGTCACAAGGAACATTCACAGGTGAAAGACGAGAGCGTCAGGGACATTAGCGCCATAATAATGAAATGGACCCTGTCGAAGAGACAATGACGAAAGCGATGTCATCAGTACGGTGCAAATGTCCATGGCGCTCTCGTCTGTCACCCATATTCTCACCAGCTGTGAAATACAGAAACCCAGTTCTCGTCTCGGCCAATTTCGCCACTTCATGACTGATGCTCTCAGAAGTTCCTGTTATCATCAATTTACTGATGCCTTCAACGAGAAGTGAAAGTGAACAGCAGACATGGTACGGTTGGGAGTTAGAATACTTTATGGGTTATGTTTCAAGGCCACTGTCTATTTGAAGATATATCTCCGTGAGACATAACCGATAAAGTAGTGAAACTGCAAACCAGGGTTTCTAAATCGGTATTCAAATTCATTTCTGACTCTTCCATTCTCTGTGAAGCGGTTGTCTATCGCTCATAGAGAAGACCGCTTTGCGCGGAATGGAAGCATCAGAAGTGAATTAGACTACCGATTTAGAAACCCTACTGCCAACCAAAGAGCATTCGCTCACCAGCCTGTTGTGTTCTCTCGAGAACATCATCGACATCCTTCACATAGGACGGATGTCACAGATTAGCCCCAATATCGACGAGTTCGTACATTTCACGAAAGGAAGAAAAACGAGTAAAGCAGAGGGTTATCAGTAGTGACACACGTGTTATTTACAATGACAACTCGTGCGTTCCTAAATACCAACGTAGCCCTTTTCTTCACATTGCGCAACATTGTGGAACTGCCCATGTTCTCATTTCACGTAGTGATGACACATAGTTCACACCTGTGAGCAACGAGTGTGTAGAACGAGGAACATGGGCGTGATAACGCAACATGGGAGGACCGAATGTTCTCCATGAATTAAGTGTAAGAGTGGTGAAGAGGTCCGAATCGGACACTCTATTGTGCATGCACGAGATTTATGAAATGGGAAATTGTAATTTGAAGTCAAAAATTTCTTCTTGTGTACATGTTCCTCTACATAGTCATTTGTTATTGAGTTGGATAGCACGATTTTGAGTGCATTAAAAGCGTGCCTCCTGGTGTGTGTTTCGTGTGTAGTCTCTGTTTAAACGCTCGATTTTCATTTTTAACCATCGCCTAGGTATGAAAGGAGTGTGCCAGGATGACTAATTAACTCGTTTCGCATCACTATTCTCTCGTGAGCTCTCATCTATCGCGCAATCTAATGCCAGATAATTTTCCGCACGCTTGAGTTGTCATTTTCTATCAGTTGGGGCGTCGAGAGGGTCGAAATGTCTGCTTTCTCACTCTCGTCTCCGCGATTGTCTCTACTGAGCGAGAGACTGATTTCCGCGTGCTTCGAGTGTGTGTAGTGTGCCTCGGAATGTAGTCAAGGATGAAGATACATATAGGTGAACGGCGAGAGAAAGAGAAAGTGACCACAGATCGAGCGCTGTTTCATCAACGCCACTAGACTTTCTAAAACGGCAATTTTTTGCGGGAAGTTCATTTATCACTAGCCCAATTCCCTCGGCGAAAAAAATAAAATTTCCTTCTTAGAAACAAAATACAGTCATCTGTTTCGTTCCTTTCCTTTCCTGGACCAACATTTATGATCTCCTGTGCATTAAAGGGACGGTCCAGTCTAATGTGAAATAACCCCAACACCGGACTCCCGCACGGAATGCTTGCTCGCTTGAGTAGTGGGAGGGCAAAGGACAGGAGGGAGGGAGAGGAACGTCAATTAGCGCCTCGTTCACCATAGCCCCATTATCTCTTTCACCGTTGGCTATAACGATTTACAGTCAACGACAAAGTTGTAGGACTTATCAAGACGAGCAACTTATATGTTGAGTGATTTTCACCATAATGATTTTGAACCGAGATTTAGAGCAATCATTTTTTCTTTGATGAAAATCTGTGTTCGTTCTAGATCTCGGTTCAAAGTGATTATGGTGAAAAACACTCAACATATAAGTTGCTCGTCTTGATGAGTCCTACTACTTTGTCGTTGACTGTAAATCTGTATAGTCAACGGTGAAAGAGATAAATGCACTATAGTGAACTGAACGAGGCGCTAATTGAGTGTTCCTCTCCATCCCTCCTATCCTTTGCCCTCCCCCTACCCAAGCGAGCAGCATTCCGTGCGGGAGTCGGGTGTTAGGGTTCTTTCAGATTAGACTGGACCGTCCCTTTAAAAGCGACGCTCTCATTGTGCTTATGTACGTTTTTCGCACTCCGTATTCAAAAGCTGCCTCGCAACTAGACGTATTCAGAAGATGCTCTTATTCTTGCTCTTCACACTATGTTTCCTGTTCGTTTTCTACGCTATCGTCAAGTATTACCGCTTCGTTCACCAATACCCCAAAGGACCGTTTCCATTGCCTTTCATAGGCAATTTCACACAGGTTCGTCCCAATTTCATCGTTAAATAATCGGAATATAATGCCGTTTTGAACCCCAAAGGCTGCATAAACGCTAAAAGGGAGTGACTGTTGCAGTTCAATTTCACGGAGCCTCAGCTCTCGTTCGCAAAGTTCGCCGAGGAGTTCCGTGGGGTGTTTACGTTGCATATCATGCACATGCCCTGTGTCGTCTTCAACACTTATGAGGCGTTGAGGGAGGCATATGTATACAATGGTCAGTGTTGGTTAGGGTTTCAAAATCGGTATTAGAGTGCATTCGTCTGTTCTTTGCTTCACTAGGAGAGGTTGTCTGTTGCATGAATGAGACAACCGCTCCTCGGGAATCAGACAACACACGAATGCACTCTACTCCCGATTTAGAACCCTTAGTGTTGATCTTTCAGCTCTTCCTTTCTTCAGCGTTTTTGTTGTTTCCACAACTGAATTTTTAACCGTTATATTTTCTCAAAACATTGAAAATGAACTTGCGAATGTTGAGAGTATTTCATCGATTTCTGTTATTGTCTGTACAAAACCCACCAATCGGGAGGAAGATGACAAATGCTGTTATTGTGGAAAACGAACTGGATATTCCGAATACACACACTCCAGGCTGACGAGTGTGCACTCTCAAACTTGAATGCTATTTCGTCGTTTCTCTGACCATTAGCCGTGATTTTGAATAGGTCTCACGCTCAAGATGTAGAGGCTGACTTTCAACTCCGTTTACCACAATAATAAGAGAAATTGAATATTTAGGCGAGGCGTTCACGGGCAGGCCAGTTCATGAGATGTTCGATCTTCTCGTCTACGCGCCAAGCAGTGGTGTACTCCTATCGAATGGAGATGTGTGGAGAGAGCAAAGAAGGTTTCTATTAGGGTTTTAAATCGGGAATAGAGTGCATTCGTCTGTTGACTGATTCCCGAATAGCGGTTGTCATTCATGCAACAGACAACCGCTCTTCGTGAATCAGACAACAGACGAATGCACTCTTCTAACGATTTAGAAACTCTAATTTCGAATAGGGTTTCCAAAACGATACCAAACTGCATTTCTCATTTTTCTAATCCACTTGTCTATCTAATGTAGAAAGAACAGAACACACACGAGTGGGATGTGCAGCGTGCTACCGTTTTAGAACCCAGTTTCTATAGCATTATTGTGTTAGTTACAAAAGTTTTTATGAATAAAATTGCAAATAACATAAACAATATCTTATTTAGAAACGCGCTGCATATCCTTCGAGATTATGGAATGGGCAGATATGGCATGGAGGAGAAAGTAATAGTTTTCATAGAGGGATTGAATATTCCAAACGTATTGCGAAATATTTAGGTAAAAGCATCGGTGGAAGAGTTCTTGGCCCATATTGACAGTCTACTTGACAAGGACAGAGTCGATCTGAGGTGGCCTATACAGGTTTGTTGCTCTTTTTTATTAGAACATTTGTTCATCTCAGTCAAAATAATCACATATTTTTATTGGGGTGTTCCACAAATAACGGAATATTTTTCGCACTTTGTCGAGTAATAATAGTAACTGTTGCAACGATCCTTTTGATTGGGGGACACTTTCCATTAATAGCTGCCACAGTTCTCCACATATCCTCGGGACCCTTGATTCCATATCTCCAGAAGCCAGGGAAATGGGATTGAATCCTTCGAGCGAGTGCATTCTTCACAACCTTCAGCTTTGTGAATTTTCTTGTCTTGGAGAAAGAGGTCACGGATCAGAACAAGTGACCGTCGCATGGGTTGGCGTCTGGAAAGTATGTGGGAAGATAGGCCATTTCGATTATCAGCACATGCAGCTTGACCGGGGTCTATATGTCTCAATTATGCTTGACGCTGTTATAGAGGATTTTGATCTTTCCGTGCCTGGAGAATTTGGTAACGAAGCTTTCGGTTAATTTTCTCTACTTTCTTGATGAACACCTCCATCGCCATACTTACCCCTTTGAAAGTAGACGATAGTAGAAGAATTTAAGGCAAGATAATCACAAATGGATGAAGACTTTCTTCCCAAGGAAGCACTCTTCGTCGACCTGTTGTATCGTTAAACATTTAGCTAGCCAGGTGCTCGTCCGGTGGATTATAGTAAAGGAGTCACTTATTCATTCTATGCCACAGTTTGATGGAACCCAGCTTGGGTTGGGGAATTAGAGAGGTTGCTCTAGCACGTGACCCCTCGAGCCCTCTTTTGAGCACCCAAAAAGGTTCTGTTTTATGCACCATGTCGTAGATTTCCGTGCATTCCTCAACAGGTGCCGGTGGATGGTGGTCTTGGGAGTGTGGACTACGGTCGCCAAAATGCCGACACCCTTGCCTGGATATCACGCCAATGCAGCGAGAACGATATTGTTCTTCCTCGCTGCTTCGTCAGCCACCTTTCCTGTTCTTCAGGCTGTAGTCTCCTTCATTGATGCGGTTGTACCATGGAAGGGCCATGGTAGGACAGCAGGCATCGGGAAACACTGCCTATACTACTCTGGCATGGGCATCCTTCAGTCTTCCTCCAGTGCGGAATTGATGAAGGAGAAGATCGTGATAGGTGACTTCGCAGGGTTTGGTTAGAGGGGCCTATTTCAGCCGCAGTTTGCAGGCGCGGGAGGTGGGCGTGGCAGATTGAAGAACATTTCGCCACGGTTGCATAGCATTCATGAATAAGTGCGAGCATGACGATCCATAATGAATACGGAATGGTTTTTCCAAGTATGAAAAAAATTCCGTTATTTGTGGAACACCCTAATACTAGAAAATATTTAATAATAATTCAGGTCATGATGGCAAACGTGATCAACGGTGTGCTCTTCGGTCTAAGATATGCATACGATGACTGCGCACAACTAATGGACTATGTGGAGGAATTTCGCGGCGTGAGTGATTTCAGCTGTACTTATAAAGCTCAAGATGATAGAAATTATTCAAAAATTTCCGAAATAAAACGGTGCGAAAACAAGTTCTTTCAGCTCCAAAAAGAAGTATTCGGTTCCAAACTCTACATTATTGTCGCCAATTCACCGCTTCTGAAGAAGATCCCATGGCTGTACCAGTACGCCGTAGGAAAGTACAAACCGCGAGCAGATAAGGTATTTTTCGGGGAAGACAAGAGCACCATGGGAACCTTTGCCATCATTCCCTTCGCATGTTCACTATTGTGGTGCGATGTTCAGGGAGCACGGGACTTTCACATTTTTTCTCTGTTCAACTGATTCCAAGTACTTGTGTCTTGTTTCCCTTGAATTAGTCTGCCCATACGATAAACGGAAATAGTACCTTCAAGTTTGGCTTTTATAGATTAGCAATAATATCTGATAGCCCACATCATTAAGTTGTAGGCGAGCTGCAGAAGTTTGTGTAGATAAGAGATGATAACTGATAGTTCACATGATTAATTTGTTACAGAAGTTGTGTTTCAGTTCCGTCGCTTCATGGAGAACGAGGTGAACAAAGCACTGAAGGGATTTGACGTCGACCATGATGAACCCACCTGTTTCGTACAATCGTATGCTCAGAATATGAAGAAAAACACGAACCTCGAGTATGTGAATTTACTCATTACTGCCTATTCTTTTTATTGCTTCACAAAAAGCTAACACTAATGAAATCTATCCAGTCTGACCCAACTGTGTGCCACCGGTCACGATTTCTTTACCGCTGGTCAAGAGACGACTACGAATACATTCAGGTATGACCATTTCCCGCCATTACATAATTTCAAATTAAAATATAAATTAAAAAATTTTTCTTAGACAATTATTGATCAACTTTTTTAGATGGGCCGTTCTCTACCTGGCCGCTAATCAGGATGTGCAGGTTTTACAACAATTCTTTCTTTAAGAAATATAATCTATTTTTAGGACAAGCTCCGTGCAGAAATCTTTTCCGTCGTTGGATCAAATGGGATGCCGAGCATGGCCGATAGACCCAAGGTAATTGCGACCAATATCAATTGAGCATATGAATGATGCGTCATTTCATGCAATCCCTAGTGAAGTCGTATATAAAATATGTAAAGTACACACATGTAAGAGGTAATGAGAGCAATTGGAGCTATAGGAAATGGGATGAATGCAGCAAATTGATCGATTCAGCTCCCTTACGCCGTTGCAACCGTCACCGAACTCCAGCGATGCGCCAATATTCTTCCCGCGAGTCTCACCCGCGAGACACTGTCCGACTGTGTAGTTCAGGTAATACCGATGGATCATTTCCCACTCTCGATTCCATTCACCTCAAATTTATTTATGAACGTGTCTTTATTCAGGGTCATAAGATTCCCAAGGGCACCCAAGCCATTGTTGATATCTACGGAATACTCGCTCGTGATCCGTTGCTCGGTGAGAATAAGGATCAGCTCAGGCCAGAGAGGTTCCTGACCAAGGACGGCACCGAGCTGAGAAAGGTCAGTGCTCCTTCAATTCCAATATGAGCGACTGTTGTGAGCATTTTTTCTATAATTATGGTATCCTGGATAGATGTAGCATCAATTCACGTATCAGATAATATGATGATTATGGGGCAAATTGTTACCATTACTGATTAGAGTAAATGAATCAGGACTTCATAAAGCAAGCCTTCGTTGACCGGTCTGATCCTTGCTTTTCCGCTGGCCTAATCAGGAGGAGATAAGATCGAAAAAACAAGGAAGCTAAATTTAGGAAGTCACGGAGCGCGTGATACCGTTCACACTGGGCCGACGATCGTGCGCTGGAGAAAGTAAGCTTTGCTGTTCGAAAGCAGCTTCTAAACATTTGCGTTTGGGTTTCTAAACCGGTTACATACCCACACTATAGATGAAAAATTGGCATCACCAAATGCCCGATTCAAGGAGCAAATAATAGTATTTCGTTCAGGTCTCGCCCGTATGGAGCTCTTCCTCGCCGTGACCACTCTGGTTCAAAAATATCGTATTCTTCCATGTCCCGATGCCCCAATTGACTTCACTCCACTCGCGGAGACCGTGATCATGCCCAAGAGACAGCCGATCAAGCTGGAGAAGATTTGATGAATTAGCCCTTATTGGACGATTAGTTTTGTGTATAATCTCTTTATATATATATATATATATATATATATTCGCTTGGATTCATGTACTTACTCTCAGTTTTATTATATTTAATGAATGTATTTTTCTTTGGCCGTCTTGCAAGTGGGCAAAGGCCGCGTGATCCAAGAACGTAAACAAGCTGTGGTTGTGGTGAAACAGCATGGGACACGGGAGAAACAGAAGGTCCGAGTAACACATGATAGAGAAAAGAGGAATAAAGAAACAGAAACTGCGGGAAATAGCAGTAGATCGCAGAGGGGGCGACCAAATGGAAAACAGTAGGGTATCGCATTCGGGTATTTATTGACAGCCGTCCATTTCTAGTTGTCTGACTTCATTCCAGCGATGGTCTTTCACTTCGCAGAGACGACCGCTAGGGACGAAGTCAGATTTACAGGAGGTCACCGGCTGTGTGACACCGAATCTGACACCCTAGAAAACAGCCATCACGACCCTTAACTTTTTACTCACGCGCCTCATTTGCATATCTTATTCTTTCCAGTATCTGGACATTTATAGTGGAGAGAGGGTTGCAAAAACAATAATCAACCTCCCACATGCATCGACGATTTCCATGTGTAGACATTTAATGAATTTATCTGTCTTGTTTCATTATTTTTACGTAATATCATCCATTTCGTGTGTTCTTCTTTCTTGTACACTAGGAATTCTAAAACGGTAGTAATGTTCATTCGTATGTCGTCTAATTCACTAAGTGTAAGAGCAGTTATTTTACCCTACCGCTCCACTAGATTTTCACGAACGGACTCTACAAAATACCATCTTACCGGTAGAAACGCCATCGTATACTTTATATTCTCTCTCATGCACTTTCTTTTCCGTTTTCAATCTCGTTTTTAGCTCCAAATCCAAATATGAACATTGTGGAAACGAGCAACAACATTCTCTAGACTAAGAATTGTTTTTGTGTGATGTGAGGATTTGATGGAAAAAAATCAAAACTCGACGTCAGATCATGTCACTCGTTCCGCATCCCCACCACGGAGGCATGTTCCGGCGCGCGTGGGACGATTTGGACTGGCACAATCAAAAGTAAGTGGAACTTGCTGATGATACTCCTGTGGATTTCTCACTATAATACAATGTCCAAACATCTGGGGAAAGGGCGGTCCTCGAATAATCGAAAAATGTATTCGTTTTCCTCTCTTGGGAGTCCTCCCAAGAACATGGCATAGCGTTGAAGGGGTTGATTGAGGCTTTCGCTTTTGTGGTCATAAAATTTCATCTCCAGAACCGTTAGTTGATCTTCCACTTTCAGCGTGTTGAAGAATCAATACTACTACAACAATTGGTCGCCCGAGCGCGCATACATTGTTGAATCTCCCCATGAAGAGGTGACTGTTCATGTAGACTCAGTAGAATTCAACCTCTACGCTTGAAAACGATTGAAAACCACGACCAATGGGTCAGAAGAACGAAGAAATGGCACGCAAATTAGCGATACCGCAGTTGCCAGTTAATTTGAGTGTTCACATTTGGTATTCCAACTCAGATTATATGAATAACACAATAATACACGATCGGTCGATTCAGGTCGTCAACACCAAGGAAAAGTTCGCAGTGGAGATTGACGTTTCTCAGTTTCGTCCTGATGAAGTAAAGGTAATCAAAAGATTTGTTCCGATGTCGGGAATCGAACCCGGTTATTTCGGGTGAGGCCGAAAATCGTAACCACTAGACTATGTGCATCGGATGCTCGTTCAGGTCAGCATCACAGGCCGTGAGCTCTCCGTCGAGGGCCATCACGAGGAGCGCAATGATCTACACGGAAGTATTCAGAGGTTTGAACCGCTTATGCAACTAGTGTATGTTTCGACAGAATCGATTTCGCATACAAACTGCCAACACACGGCATTGGCCTCTTCAGATCATTCACCCGCAAGTACACTCTGCCTGATGACGTCAACCTCGATGCCATTAATTCGGCATTTTCAAGCGATGGAAAACTCTCGATCGAAGCACCCAAAATGGTCAAGGGAGGACCACAGTCCCGCACTATTCCGATTACGCACAGCAAGATTTAAAGTTGTCTGAATGCGAGGGTGTCGCATATTCTTACATTTTCAATCTCTTCTAACTGACATCAATGAATTCAATTCCTTTAATCACCGGGAACATTTTCGAAACATGCCCGAAATATTTGAAACTTCAAAGCAGTGCCGTTCCCGCACGTTCATCCCTATTTCAAACTCTTACAATGGACATGTCAGGACCGGCCTCGAGGTTTTTGATCCTACTATGTATTTTTCGAGAGCCCTTGACGAGTGAACAATAAAACTACCTTTAGCTAATCCCGTCGAATTTTTTATAAGAAGATATGGAATTAAAATACCGAAAAAATGTGAAAAAATGCAATGTTTGGGATTTTCTACAGCAAGAAGCAGGCTTCACTGAGGGACGTGCATACCCGCAATGGAGAGTACTTAAGTAGTACATTGCACAT
>JACMIF010004732.1:0-11813 GCA_014805445.1 Diplogasteroides magnus | reverse complement strand
CCTACTATCACTATAAAATAGGATATTAACATAGCCTTTCATATTCTTGATATAACATCAATAATACGAGATCGGGTAATTATGGCGCACCCTGTAGTGCGACGGAGATTCAACTGGTATTTCCACTAAACCCCAACTGTCTACGCACCGCCCCATTTCCTCATTGTCAGTGAATCCTACTACCTCACCTCCTCGAAATGCGCATTCTCCTTGGCCGGATTAGTGTCGTCGAACCGCATGATGAGCTGGCCCTGCAACGAGAAAATCAATCGATATTCACATCCTACTGTAACACAATAAGTCATTTTCAAAACAATTTCCACAAAATACCGTAACTACTCTAAACATCTATCGTACCCACCTCAAACGTCTGCTGGTAGTACTGGTTGAGCAGTGCGGCCTTGGCGTGACCGATGTGGAGATAGCTGCAAAGGTGTCATTTCAAAAGAAAAAAAAAACATGCAGATTCGCGCTTCAACCCAAGTATTTGCCAACTTCATGGGCATATCGTTGATGAATGAGGCTGTTCCAAGTTGTGAATCAAACGATAAAAGAAAACTTTCTTTTGACACTGTGCTGCATCCAAAAGAATGTTGCTCTTCTTAAAGATCACAAGTAGGGTTCCCTTATCAGTGCATGTGTCATTCATCTATCCTCCGCATAGTTGTCTAGAGCATGAAGAGACAGCTCCGCGGAGGTTGACAAATACACTTATAAGGTAATATTTGGGTAGTTCACAGCGTTTCGGAGCATAGGGAGAGGCGGACATTGGGAAAATGCCAAGAATAAGGCAGTTCGACGTACCCTATGGCGAAATACCGTATCATTCATGATCATCAACAGTGTTTATTGATTGAAAGCGTGATATATCGATTGAAATTACGTTATTTTTACAGTAGTCAAACTGCAACTCTTTTTTTGGCTCGGTGCCAAAGGTCCGGCTATGAAACGCTGTGTAGTTATATGATATATAATTTATATTATCCCCCTGACTACGGTATTCCGTCCCCAGGCCACTGGATAATCTCGACTATAACTGTAACCCTAATCCCAATGCAATTCTCACCCCGATGCCTCAGGGGGGAATCTCACGACGACCTTTCCTTTCTCTGCTCCCGGCAGATCAACGAACTTGCCCTCGTCCTTCGTCTTCGTCGCTGTCTTCCCGTTCGCTGCGTACGATTTCAAACCCGGTGATTCTAAGCAACAACACATCTAAATAAACAGGATATAAATGAGGGATCACAAGGCGTTTTTTTCTATTTCTCAAATTCGAAAGTTTATACAGCCAGTATTGGACATGCTAAATTCACCAACAACAAACTAAGGTAATAAGTTTGGAGACAAAAGGTCTTGGGGAAAGATTGGTTTGCGAATTGCAAGAATGCCAAATGTATCAATTCAACTTGATGGTTGTAAGTAACCACAAAGCTAAATAGGCAGAATACTTCTGGCAGATTCAATGGATGATATACTGAAGGCATGAAACAATTTGTTAGACCTAATGAAATGAAATCTCGAGTGGAAGGCAACAGCGTCACGGATTTTTGGGCCATGCTGTTGAAATGGACAGATGCGACATCGTTGTCGCTGTCATTACGGCGCAAATGCCCATGGCTTCCATGTCTTTGACCTTAAATCTGACCTTGGGTGTGGGTGCGTCGACCTTGCCGACCATGGTGTGAGCCTCGTAGAATCGGGGATCGGATACGATGGCGGAGAAGAGACCGTAGTACACAGATTGCAGCTGAAATAGGGGGAAATTAGTATGTGGAATTAAGGAAACTACGAATCAACTACTGAGCTGTGAGCAGATTAAAAGGATTTTGTGCTACCTCAAACCTACCAGAAACTTATTTTAGCGGCAATACGAGGGATATTAATTTGTAGAATTTTCTTCAAGTACATATTACATACTTGGGCATTGTGCCGATCATAAGCGTGTCCTACTTCCCCAAATCTACTGGAAACGTAAGTTAAGGTTTAACAATGTAAATGACGCAGTAGCAGTGCAGCTAAAAATTTCAAACCCACTTGTCAAAAGTAAACCACGGCTGAATAACAAAGTACAAGTGAATATTTGCGAACGTCATGCAGCGCCAATATTACTGGAAAAGGGTTAGTGGCATGACAAATTTGATCATTTCAGTGGAGTATTATGATGCACGAGGCTCCAACGAGTGATCAAAACGAGATTCCACACAAGCATATGAGGACACTCAACGTCTCGAAACCTGCGGGGTGGGAACAGCAGCTGTCATTCAAGGCGCATAAACAAGCCAGAGCGATAAGATGAGACTGATTGTAAGAAAGAACGCGAGAGGATTTGGCCGATCTACATTGTGCTTACTGCCTGGCAAACGACTATGCTCATAATCAATTAGCGGTAGACAGGACAGACGGAAAACCGGAAGGCATGCATTAATTCAATTGTTGCACCATACAATGAAGAAAATTTTAAAATCGATGTCTCCTGAGCCTATGACCTTCTTAGACCCTTGGTTGGAGGGTGGGGATGGGCAGAAGTACTCATTTGTTTTCCTTATAATGCCTGGCTCTCTTCACTCTCGCTCATCACTCATTGCGCCCTTCACTTTTGCCTACTCCCCACGATTTCATCAGATTGGAAATAGTGCGTGTTTTGGATGACATGGGGGTGAATACACGTACTCTGATCATTCTGATGCAACCAATACATTTACAGGACAGCGAAACTTGGTTGGCATATGTTTGAAGAGAATTTTCAAAACAAGATGCGCACCTTCGGATCTTTCACGATGAGAGAGAATAACGCGAGATCGGCGATCGTGATGCGGCCCTCGAAGAGAGTTCCAGCCTGCAAAAGTTGTGGAGATCAGTAGATTCATAACATTAGTCATTTATGTTCCAATACCGGCTATAACAGTGCACAAGTCAATTATGTATGCAAAGATACAGAGAATGTCGTTAGATCTATTATGCCGTCGGCAGGTTAATCACCATCATATGAATTTCTCCTCTTCATAATTGACTAGTTTCTACTGCAACTTGTTTTGAGTCTCGCCATAATGATATGTTTCATAGAATCCATCTCCTCCCCCTCCCCTTACCTTAGAGAGAGGTGCCTTCTTCAACAAGTCCTCCGCCTTCTCCTTCCCGTCCACAACACGCTCTGCGGCCGTCAGCCATGAGTCGATCTGATGGGAACCACATACGATTGTCCTATTGCATTGAATTATCATTTAGAGTCAGTGGGGTCAGATTTCGGGAACCGTGTATGGGTCAGTATGATCACTAATGCTGAGACCAGGGCTGTGTGTCGGCAAATTCGGTAAACAATTTCTATAATATATAACTCCCTACATCATTCATCCAGTATTATGACTGTAATTTTATTAAATCAAGCACCTCTCGGCGGTTCGTTTGTTACCCTTAAAAAGTCATGTCTATGATCTTTCGAAAAATTGTTGTGATAACATTTACCGAATATTTACCGAATTTTTTAGGTAAATTAGGTAAAAATCAGCATTTTTTGCGAAGGATCACAGGCATGACTTTGGGTCCGGTTTCCTCTCAAATGCGTAATTGCCTCCATAATGTGATATGTACCTGTGCCTTCTCCATGATAGTGGCTCCCACGAGATCTGCATCTCCTTTCGATGCAGCCACAAGACGGGCGATAGCCACATCGTTCTTCAGTTCTCTCTCCGTCCCTCAAAAATCCACACTCATCATTCCCGGGAACAAGAGTACTATCGACATTTGCGCCATAACATCAATTCACGTCTCAACTGTCCATTTTACCATTGTGGTGCACATGTTTTTTTACATTTGCCATTTCAAGGACCAACGCCTACCCCTGCTGATCGTGCATGAATGTGGTTTTTAAAAGTAAAAATGTATAGTGTTAGTTACTAGGGATTCAAAAACGGTAAATTTGCCGTCATTCTTCCCCGCCGCGCGGTCGTCTATCATGGAGTTAGACAACCGCGCTCTGGAGAAGAATGACGACAAATTTACCGATTTATAACCCCTATTAGTTACTTGTCTCTAGTGGGAACATGCGTAGCTTATTAACCGTTTAAAAGGTGTCCTTGATTATCTTGAGAAAAATTGGCATTCCCGGGAACAAGAGCACTAACGACATTTGCGCCATAACATCAATTCACGTCTCAACTGTCCATTTTACCATTGTGGAAAAAAGTTCGACAACGTACAGATTGAGTTCGAACTCGGCAGAATTGAAGTCGACGGAGGTAGAAGCGCCGAATGAAGCGGCATTGAGTGCCAGAAGCGTCGCATATGGGAGTTCGCCGTCCTTCTTTGCCGACACGACCAGATAGCGCTCGAATCGCACCATTTTCTGCAAGAATTCATGCTTATACCATCAGCTATTTAATACGCCCGAACTATGGCGAGTTTCCACGATAATAACGACAATAAATAGAGATGACTAGACAGTAAATTCGCATTAGTTGGAGGGAAATGGGGGGAAAACAGGTGGAAAAAATTGAAAAATTTGAATCAGCGCGATTTTATTTCACGGATCGTCGAAGATACGGAATCCGTTTTTGCGTCCCATTCCACAGATGCATAAAACCGGATGCGTTCTGACGATCAAAACGCGACTCCTTCAATCTTCAGGCTAAATAAATGGAATTAGTTTCGCACTTAACAACTTTAGCTTGAATATGCTTTTCAGTTACTGGGACAAGTCGAGAAAGAATTATGTTGACGTCCATATCAGACTCGTCTCTCATCTTCTTTGTCTGGACTCCATACAAATGACGAAGATGAGAGACACTAATTGACCTAGAAGATGGATTCAAATGAATTCCCACAAGTCCTTAATGTTCTTTATCAAAGCTCCTTATCTCACGCCACATGGTTCTATCCCATACCACCTGCTCGAAGTGAACATCTAGGGAATCGCCTGGTTGTCATGTCCCCTGAGGTTGCACTTGTACATGACCGAGGGAAAATTGGGCATGGGCTCAGCACAGCTAGGCCCAAGTGCAACCTCCAGGGTATGTTCCTCATGGCCGCTCCATTCAAAGACTCGCCGACGTCATGGGAAATAGTCCATTCCTGGCCGGTGGCCGAGCCTCTTTTATCGTTCTCTTTGGTTCTCTTTGGTCGACTCCTCCCCTTCCTCATAAACTTCTGCCTATACAACATCCACTCATAATCAGCGTCTGCCATCGGATCATGTTCTCCTTTCTCAAGAAGAAGTTTACCAAGAAGGAGAAACGCTACATTCCCGATCCCATGACCCCAGCCACTGCCTCACTCGCTAAGCTGACTCCAATGAAGACTTCAGCATTAAAGGAAGCCATCACCCCTATCTACGCCCAGATTATCAAGGTAAGCTAGAGTATGTATCTGAATTCGTTTTATTTTACCGATCCGATATCTCGAAGGTCATAGCTTACCTCAGACATAACTATCTCGCATACATAAATACTAGGGTTTCTAAATCGGTAGTATAGTTCATTTCGTATTCGTCTAATTTCCGCGGAACAGTTATCTCTACGTTCGAAAGATAATCCCGCTCCGAGTGGATTAGATGAACGAGAAATGAATGCACTTTACTACCAATTTAGAAACCCTGATAGGTACCTACAGCGAATCCTACAATCGACTTAACGTTGTCTCCAACAAAACTATGTTTAGATTGCTACCGTAACCCCGAAGTCCCATCGCATTCTCTCCTCTACGCTCGTCTACGGTTCCTTCCGTCGTAACTCGTGTAGAAAGGCGAAGCGGTTCAAGAGATCTGCGGTAGGTCTATTTACAGTATCCCAGTAGATTTATTGATTGCTTTCAGCCATCACGGATTTGTCTGAATGTCAAGTCCTCTCTTGGTCTGCACATCAAGAAAGGTGGCAAAGTGAAGGTCTCTCTGGACAACAAGGAGAGAATGGAAGTACAGGTGATACTAGGCTTTCTCAATACTAGGGCTTCTAAATCCGTAGTAAAGTACATTTCTCATTCGTCTAATCTACTCGGAGCCATTGTCTATCGTAGAGACAACCACTCAACGAAAATTACATTAATGTTAAACGCATTTTCCTACCGCTCTATAAACCCTAGCTGAGGCCATTCATTTCGCTTGAAAGACAAAAGCGACGTGGATATTTGCGCCATAATGGTGAAATGAACAGTAGCGCCGTGAGAACGACGATGGCGCATTTGACCTTCGTGGCTCAAACGCCCATGGAGTAGTTGTCCTTCATCTCTAGACACAGAGCTTCCAAATCGATAGCAAATTGCATTTCTCATTCCTCTAATTATCGCGGAATAGATAACCGCTTCAAGTGGATTAGACGAATCAAAAATGGAATTCGCAAAAAAATACTGCCCATTTAAGAATCCTTTGTAGTTGTGAAAAGTGAAGAAGCCTAATGAGACATAGATATCTTTCAGATCTCCGATCTACCTTCAATGTGTACGTATTCGCCCGTGGATACAATAACTCTAGTAGGACAAGTTGGAGACGATGTGATCAAGTAAGCATTCAGTTCCTGAGGAAACGCTAATCAACACTTCCTCAGGGCACTGGAGAAGACAGTACAGAGCGCCAGGAGAGTCATCTTTGAGGAAGCTCAGATTTCTGCCAGGTAAGACGATTTTCAATTCCCTCATTCACAATCGGACGTTGTACAAACACCATGGACTTATGCGCTGAAATGGTGAAATTGACATCTGATCACTTCACCATTACGGCGCAAATATCCATTATGCCTCCGTCTACGATCGTTCCTCCCTTCGACTATGGCATAACGACAGTTTGCTATAGTCTCACAGGTTACAGTTGCTTTATTCTGCACAGGCTAAGAGTCTCAGGCACCATAGTAGGTTACAGTCGCTTTATTCTGCACAGGCTAAGAGCCTCAGGCACCATAGGGTACAATAGTATGGGCACAAGCCCCGAACATAGCTGACAACAGAACGTAAGTTAACAACTTAACTAGCCAACAAACACACAAAAACACATAACTCTGACCGGAGATCAATGGAAAAACAAAAATTTAAACTATACCTGTATTTGGTCGTCTTCCCTTGGCGTTACGATTATTGCAGTGGCTATGATTACGTTGGTGTGGCATCCTGAACGCATGCCGATCTAACCAGTTTAGTATAGTATGCAAATCTGTAACTTCGGTTAGATCCACCATAATGAGGTTACTGTAGCCGTCGTTTGACCTACCGTGTGGTTACCGTAGCCACAGTCAGAGTTACAATGGGTAAAGGTCCGAGCTACAATGTGGTTACTGTAGCCGCAATCCGAGCCACCACGGGCTACTGTAGCCGCCGTCCGAGCCTACTACTTGCGATATCGAGCCCACAGGCACAGGGATGATGCTCACTTCGGAGATGAGACCACCTACTTATGATCATTGAACGCCTCGAGGGACGGGGTAGGTCCCACTCGTGGACAGCAAGAAATGACATGTACGTACATTATATTAGCATATCTCTAGAATGAGAGTGTGCCTCTGTGCAAGCCGAACTCGGAAGTGACACACTGCTTGTGGAATTAGACAAAATTCCCATTGCAGTCACAATTCGCATTTCGTACTATGTATCTGCCACCATCTCAGGTGGGATTAGGGGTGGGCGGGCGGGAACAACCACCCAAAAGCAGAAAAGCAACCTAGAATGACATTCATTCCAAGACGCGCAACGCTACCCCTGACGCGTTGCGTGCTCGTGCGCCGGAGCGCACCACGGAGCGCGACCATAACCTGTGGACACTAGCAAACTTCCCATTATGCCTCCGTCTACGATCGTTCCTCCCTTCGACTATGGCATAACGACAGTTTGCTATAGTCTCACAGGTTACAGTTGCTTTATTCTGCACAGGCTAAGAGTCTCAGGCACCATAGTAGAACAAGGTAAAGACTGGATCGTGTTACGTTAGTGGTAATACTGTAAGATCGTTCGCAGCCCTCCATGAGCTAGCTTTCCTCTCCACGCACGAAGCCGATCCCAACGCCTTCCCTGTACAGATCTGTGAATAAATTTGTCGTTCGAGACAAGTATCTGTTGCATCTCTCTTCACTTTCAGTATCATGATAACTGCATTGTTATTTGTGAGTGTTGTTAGTCTCTTCCCTCGCAATACGTTCCTTGTTGCCCTCCAAGACTGAGTTTACAATTAGTCTTCCCTAGCACACCCTTCCTTTTACAATATCTGATGCATGCTGATCTTCTCATCTCTCACAATTGCTTGTCATTCGAAGGGTCACGAGTTCGATCCCTGCCCAGGCCAACCAAGCCCTCCATCCCTCCGGAGCGGTAGATTGGTAGTAACTAAGGTTACGAAAGGTAACGTACCCAGAAGCACTTTGGACACGCAGGGTTACGTAGTCCTTCTAGCAGCCGGCTTTACCGGTGGGCCCCACCTAGCGTTATCGCTTGACGTGGTAGAACCTTTACCTTTACCTTTACCTTCTCATCTCTCACAATACATGCCTCACCATCAGTATAGGCTGAACGTTCATCTACTATGTATCCACACAATTATCCTTTCCGTTCGTTCACATACCGTAATATCTAGTGTAGTTGAGAGTATATCACTCAATCAATCTCTTTGTTCCACCTATGAACCGCGTTCCTACTTCTCCTCCTTTCACCACTGTAACGAGTCTCTATTCTCGTTTCCTTTCCTGTAACTAATGCAGCACCATTATGGAGCTCCGCAGTCCGTGTCACCTGTCGTTGAATATGAATCCTATCACTTTATCGGTACTCTAAATGCCGACTGGGGCCAAGGAATTTCATGTTGTATGTGGACTACTCCCCCCTTTGTGGGACAGCAGTATTTTATTCCATCTGAATTTCAAGGGATCTGTATGCCCCTACTCATCCCCATTCATTTCCACTGTTGATAAATGTATGTGTATTGACTCCGTAAGTCTTCACTTCTGTCTTACGTGTCGCTACTTCAACCCTTCCACTAATCCATAACACGGATGCAAAGCCATTTCTGATCCAACGTTTATCATTTGCTCCTTCAATCATCGCACTTTCGTGCACCAACAACCCATTTCTGCACACGGATACTCCTCACACTCTAAAATGGCCTGCACACACGATATTGATGTTATACTGCACGACTGTGGCTACAGTACTCACACTCCCTGCCTTTCACCGTCCAATTTCGCGTTCTGTCCAGATGGGATCTATCTCTGAATACCGTAATCAAAATGGGACAGCCACCAGTGGACAATATTACTTCCTCCGTTTTGTCTAATCTCATTCCACCTCTTGCACGTTCATAATTCCGGATGCACATCTGCACTTGGTCAAACATTTGACAGATAATTGATTTATTCCTAGTGACTCGAGGAGTCTAATCTCTCCCCATACTCATTAATATCGACTGCTCACACATGACATATCCACATCAGTCCATGACAACACCAAAACATTTTTTAAAAACCCAAAACTTCTCCACGTTGGACTGAATTTGACAGACGTAGCCTTATGAAGCTATACTTTCGTGCTCGTCTCGACGAGACGAATCTTTCATTAATCGACGGAAAATTGCTATCTTTAACAGGAAAAAAGTCCCAGCGACATTTCCGCGGAAGCGAAATCACGCGTTTGTGAACCGGAAATTTCGCGTTGGTAACGACGGAAACGACGTTTTGAACGCAGCATAATTCGTGGATGTATCTCACAACGAACGACTACCGTAATCCTTGCAGGTTCATCGATCGATTCAATCGAGGCACATGTCTTCGCGTATCTCTCCAATGTACGGTACTTATACCTACACAAAGTCAGGATCGGAGTTCTGCAGAGTAGAGACCGCAAAAGGCATGCATTCGAAATGCGAATGAAAGGGATGGGCATTCGTTTCACGCCATTCGATTTTTTCTCTGACAATTTGCCATAATTTTGAATAGATTTTTTTTTCCTGATAATCAACTCCGTTTGCCTCAATAATATCTGACCAGGGAAGTGCACGCATCGGGGCCGAGCGTTCGGTATGAGATGTTCACAGGACATAGGCCTTGGGAAGGGATGTCTAAAGCATGTTTCAGTTTTGTCGGAGAAAATTTCTAGAACGAGAAACAAGCGTCAAAAGTTTCGAAATTGACCAAATATGCTACGTTGGGGGAATTTCTACAGCAAGAACCAGGCTTCACGGAGGGACGTGCATACCCGTAATAGAGAGTACTTAAGTATGATTTTTATAATTTTACTAAACCTACTTGTTAAGGCATAAAAATGTGGCTAATTTTCAAATGTTTCACACTTTGAAGCCTGGTTCTTGCTGTAGAAAATCCCAAACTTAGCATATTTGGTCAATTTCGAGACTTTCGACGCTTGTTTGTTGTTCCAGAAATTTTCTCCGCCAAAATTGAAACATGCTTTAGACATCTCTTATGTCCTGTGAACATCACATATCGAAAGCTCGGCCCCGATGCGTGCACTTCCCTGGTTAGATATTATTGAGGCAGACGGAGTTGATTATCAGGAAAAAAATCTATTCAAAATTATGGTAAATTGTCAGAGAAACGACGAAATAGCAGTCAAATTTGAGAGTTCACAGTCGTCTGCTAGACGGAGTGTGTGTACTCGGAATACCAAGTTGATTTACCACAATAATATCGGCATAATACACAATAATACAACACAATAGAGCCCCACGCCATCGATTTGCTTCAGGTCGGGAAATCAGTTTCAGTTATGTTTCAGCGCTTTCGTAAAACGAGAATGTTGTTTGTTAACGGCTAGAGATTCGATTGCCGAGTTCAATAAAAAAACGAAAATCGCTTAAATTTACGGATGACCGGCCAAACATTTTCACTTATGTTTCAGCGCTAGCAGAAACCCCCCATTTATTTTAGCTGACCGCTGACGCTGTCTCGTATGTATCAATACAATTAATAATTTTAAACGATTGATTGTCCATTACCCTTTTTCAGGCTCCAAATATCTTCCTAATCGATAATTGCTCCCTATCTACCGTACCCCCTCACGCGTTCACGGGACTTGCGCATATTGATCATATCTGAATGTGAGTAATAATGCTCATTTGACCAATACCTGTTCAACAGCTACTGTGATCCATCATCAATCATATGATTCCAACAACGAGTGATATCATAGTCCTTGTATATTCTGTATTTCACCTCTTTGGAAAATAATTCAAATCGTCCAGGAGTCCCACAACCACCGTAATCCTTGCAGGTCAGGGATTCATCGATCGATTATATTGAGGCACATGCCTTCGCGAATCTCTCCAATGTACCGTACTTGTACCTACACAAAGTTAGGATCGGAATGCTGCAGCGACATTCGTTCAGTGTTATGGTATTAACAAGTATCTGGATCTTTTTAACAATTTTTTATATGTGGCCTATCTCGCGATCAACCACGTCTCTCTACAAGTCTTCAGTATTCATACAGATCGTTAAAGAAGCCATAAATAGAGAAAAATAAGTAGATTTTATGGCGTCCTGCACAGAAATCCCTGCAATCTTAGGTTAACTACCGAAGTTATCATGCGAACTTTTGTCTTACAGTAACTTGTTCCTTTTCACGCCGTCTATTAACAGCGCTTGTCACACTGCCTGGTTGTGTGTCTCAGGGCGATATTTCCCAATTTAAGGGCGTGGTCAATTATTGATGTCTCAGCCCAAAAAACACGTCAACTGTGAGGTAGCTTTCAACCACTTTAAGACGCATTAATTTTTCACCTCAATCTAAAATCGGCCTTGGCGGAACCGAGTGGAAAACTTTGGAATAAAATTCTGATTTTTTTCCTGGAAATAGGTATGGGCACCCCTATGAAAGTAGTGTTCTGATTGAGTCTG
>JACMIF010004731.1:0-11814 GCA_014805445.1 Diplogasteroides magnus | reverse complement strand
AGGTCCGAATGAGGTCCGATTCAGCCTCTCTATTATCGACGAAGTGACCGTGACGTCGACGTTGAGGTCGTGTAAGTCGTCGAGGAGGTCCACAAAAAAATTGAAAAAATCATGAGGCCTCCTGATGATCATGGAATGACGTCCTGAAGATTTGGTGTCAATACCTCAACGGACGGTCGATGGCGATAAAGTGACGTGTCTCGACGTTGACGGTGCCTAAGTCGACGGAGAGTTTCAGAAAAAATCTGAAAAAAATCAAAAGCCTTACTGATGATAATATAATGCTGTTCTGTAGATTTGGCGCCAATATCTCAACGGACGTTCGATTGACGTGAGGAATTGACGTCCTCGACGCCAGAATTCCGACGTCGTCGTCTTAGATGAAAAGCTACAGTGAAATAGATAAGAAAAATTTAATCTTCGTGCAAAATTAGTTTGGGAAACTTGTTCCTGTCTACATCAGACTTCCCATTTCCTCAGACCCCCTACAATGCTCGTGGCATTTTGGGAATGGGAACAGGGATTAGAATACAAAGTGATAGCTTGCCCGTCCACCACATTTTCGGTCTATGCCACTCGAAGAGTTCGAGCAGCAGTAAAACACCATTCGAGCATTCATTCCTTCCCATCTTGTTCCAAAAATAAAGTTCATATGCCATTTTCCCCATTCTTGCTTCGACTCGCACAGCTTCGACTTTATTGGCTCCTTGAAGTCATAAAATAAACATTATGTCGAAGTGGCGCCAGCCTTTGTTGTAATTATTATCCTTTGCTCACACTTATTTCTATTTCGATCAGGGAGTTCTAAATCGGTAAATTCATCGCCATTCCACTTCGCAGCGCTGTTGCATATCAGCGTGTGACTGTGCTGCGGAGAGGAATGTGTTGAAAACAGTTATCGTTAGCCAATGAATAAGATGGAAGACAGACGTTTTCAATGCCTATTCGTGCATTAGAAATTATATTCGACTGATGCTACGTTAGCGAGCTCAAAATACCTTTTCACGTGATAAGGTTTATTGATGCCATCAGACACTTTTTGTTGTCTTGTCGTTTCCTTAATGCCCACTCAAGCGTATGGTGTGCAATTGCTAATACCTGCAGAGACGCAAAGAGCACCGGCTAGAGAATGTTAAGCAATCTCTTGAAATGTTTTCCGATCCCTATAAGGAACCTTTTCAGGGGGGGGGGAAGCAAAACAATGAATACGTCGCCGGTAACAACAATTGAACCACTTAACTGATTTTTCATTGTCATTTGCCATCTTATTGTCTTCGAGCCGAACATATACGACGCCGGCAACGGTTCATCGGCCATTGAAATATCAAACCGATATTGTTATTGTGTGGTATTGTATCATTCTCGGTTTGCGATCTTTAATGTCGTCATGCGCGTCAGCATGCTCGCTTGACTGGCAGATCAGGGTGCCATCTGCTCACTTCCGCGCAGTTTTCTATGAATTTGAGAGGAGACTCCATGGAAGTTACTGATGAGTAGAGAACGCATTATTGGAACTTCTAACATCCCCAATTTCTTAGGAGCGGTCGTCTATCGTAATGAGAGACGGCCGTTCCGACGAGATTGGGGGGAAGTTAGAAGCTCCACAGTGCGTTTCCGTCTGAGGTGCGTAGAATTCTGCGTCACTACAACGAATTCTACGAATCCAAGGGTTCAAATCCTGCAGTTTCGGTGGACCGGAATGTCGGCATGCCAAAAAACCACGCATTATCGTATATATCACTGAGCATTGTTGTAACGGATATCGCGTCATTTTTTTCGGTCTCCTTAAATCTCACATTTCTCCTCCCCGAATATTTGTTATTTGCACAGTCATTCATTTACACGCTGGCTGAAGAACTTAGCTGTGCGTTATTTATCATCTGTTGCACTGATCACAAAAATTATCATGCGATAAACATATTCATTTTATAGAATTTCTTAACTGAAGCATCAACTTCAAGCAGACAGAAATCATGCTCAATGTTCATTTATTGACCGAAGCGATTTCAGGTACGATAAGCGGAACAATTGCAGAATTTAATAAGCACCTTCAGCCATTTCCATCGCCGTCAACCTTTTCCTGATTTTTGTATTCGTCAACGAAAACCTCGGCATTTATCGGTATACTTTGTTCATGTAGAATCTATTGTAGATAGGACCAGACCGATTTTCTTATTCAAAAATATTTATGTCGTATTGTCACTGTTACTCAAAATAGAAGGAAATAATTGAAGCTTTTATTGAAGTTTAAAAATTCAGGTATTATCTAATGCTATTTCTGATGAACGACGCTCTCTATTCATTTATGTATCTAGCTGTGCAACCGGTAATGAATTTCACAGTCAATTATCATTACAACCACTGCGCTCTGATTACAGAATCGATAATCACAGAATATCTATTTCAGGAGCCATACATCTACAAAGGCGCTTTTATTCTTGCAGGAAAAGGACTTTTTGAGGTAGAGCGACTCATTTATCCAATCCACTTGAGTGGAGACTCTCATTCTCCTTTCTTAACAAGAAACATTTTAGGGCTACTCAGCGGCCGTGGCATACGCGATGTGCCACTTCCAATGCATCTCCATCATCACACTCCAATTTATTTTCCGTTACGCTGCGATATGCAAGTGAGACGCTTTTTGATTCATAGGGCAAATCTGAAACTGATTTGTTTTCCTAAGTATTGAAGAGGTTGTCCTGTAAAAATCTTATTTGTCATAAAATTAGGCTATGTTGCATAGGTATACCTAAACTGTCAATATTGGCAGTTTTAACCGTCAACGCTTATCATTTTCAAACTGAATGGGGAGGGGAATTGGCAGTATTTTTTCTGTGTGTGGCTTACACAGCGAAACTTCAGCTTCGGCATTTTCAAATTCCTCACTTCTCCGTGGGCGTTCTTCTACATGGCAGCCTTCATATTGGGCACTGATGTGTTTCATCTCGCTGCACTCAGGTGAGTCGTACCATTATTGAAACGGACTGCGTGTGGCTGAAGCATTGAATATCATTCCAGAGCATATTGAGGTTAGGGAGTACGTTACTGACAGCATTATCTTTAAAGAAGCCGACCGGGGAGATTGCGGAGGCGCTTCCCGACCGGTACATCGATAATAGAGAGCGAGGGATTAGAGAGACACAGAGAAAGAAAATACCCGTCGGGAAGCGCCTATTCCATCTCCCCGGACGGCTCCTTTAAATTCTTAGCCGTCTAACCACTCAGAATTTTTGACCGAAAATCTCACCGGACTTTTAAATGGCTATTATATTCTTCCGATATTGATGCCATTTGGTGATGAAATAATCAGTCATCACATTTTCGGTTGCTGACTGTCACCAGGCTAAATTGCTCAATGAAATGATTCTATGCAATTTCAGTTGCTGGTCCGCTGATGACCTGGACGTCGCTTATATTGAGGGGTTTATGAAGCAAGTCTACCGACCAGGCTTCGACCCGAGCGATGTTATGATCGCCTTGTATTGGGTACGAAATATTGTTATACACTATCCAAACTCTACGGATTTTTTTAAATGGGGGGGGGGGGCTTAGCACTCAGTTATCAAAAAATCTGAAATATTTCATGCACATGATTGATTTTTGCTGAATAGGACGTGCCTGCATTTTGATTGCCGCTTCCCCATGATTCGGAGAAGCTCAGACAGTGTCTCCAATAACATTAAGTCGTTAGCATTGCAGTCCAACGGAACATTCTCCGGAATCCGATGGAAACATGTCTCTGGCACTGCCATATCACTCATCTATCACACATGCGTCTTCATCTTCATAGGATTCTGCGTCACGCGCATCGTTCAGAATCTTTGGTTGGTAGGGTTCTCTTATAAAAGCCATTAGTGCATTTGTCATTCGTCCAACCTCCGCGGAGCAGTTGTCCATGGCATGAAGATAAAACCGCTTCGCGGAGAAAGACGAATGACAAATGCACTAATTGCTTTATAAGAGAACCCAATTTATTGGAGTTATTATCGTGGGAGAGTAGAGTTTCTAAAACGGTTATTTTATGCAACTCTCATTTGTCAGATCGTCTCTACGTTCGATTGGAAACCGCAGAGACGAGACGAATGAGAAATGAATAGGGATCGCATTGTTGAACGTGATTAATATCCCTCCATTTTTGTCGTTTAACTTCATTCGTAGCGGTTATCTCTCACTTTGGACAGACGACCGCTAGCGGTGAAGTTTGACGACTGGAAATGGATAATAACGTTCCATAATGCGATTCCTATACATGAAGGTACAGGCACAATGTTACCTTTTTCACACCATATTGCTATCGCCAGTCTCGTTTTTGAACGATAAAATCATTTCCAAAACGGTTATAAAGTGCATTTCCCATTCTTCAATTAACTCGGGGCTGTTAATAAAAACAGCGGATGTGCGGATATTTGACGAGTGAAAAACGCACTTTTCTCTCGATTTAGAAACCAGAACAATGACAGTGAAAAGTATCTTCAAAATGCATAGATAACGTATGCAAGAGAATATTCAATAGCCAATCTCGGGCAAATGTCCATGGTACAGCAATCAAAGTGGGGGGGGGGGGTTCATGAGCAATTCTAACCTCCCAATTCTCCTACGAGTGGTTGTCTATGAGGCTGAGAGAACGGAGGAGAATGGGTGGTTAGAATTGCACATGACTCCACTCTAGCAGCAATCTTTCACTCGGAAATTAGCACAAAATCGTTTCTCAGGCCATCTGGAAGCGGTAAGACAACGAGAGTAAGCAACAAGAAAGAGAAACGGATATTTTTAGCACTTATCGCACAGGCAAGTACATATTTTCACTCATTGCTCTCTTAATTAGGCTCGTATTCAACAAGTTTAACGAAGCCTACTATATGAACTTAACCGGATGACAACATTTGCGCACAGACTCTTTCGCAGAAAGCCAAAAGAGACATTTGCACACAATTCGTAAATAACTCTGTCAGTTTTCATTTTCACGATTCGCAACCAGCAGGAATATTGTTTGTCTCGTCGGGTCAAGCAACATTGCTGCTGGTAGCAAATCATGAAAATTAAAGCTGCAAGAGTAATGGGCAGTTGTGCGTAAATGTCCTGTGCGCAAGTATCGTTATCCCACTATCCTTGCTGCCGCACTATTATTACTATTGGGTACAAAATGCTTGCTTCAGACAGCAGTGCCCATATTCTCCACTCTATTTCCTATCGGCATCTATATGATCAGTCCTTTCTTCACGGACCAGCCGATGCCCCAATTCATCACCACGTACGACTACATCGCACGATCACTCTTCCCCTTCGTTGACGGCCTCTTTATCTCAACACTTTCCTCCGGGCTCAGGGTAATATAGCCTATAATTTTCACGTGCTCTGGGAAAAACTCGAACACCCCTGGTGACCTTTTGGCGTGGATTTTTGCGACCCATATCTCCTGTTGAAATTGATTTGAGCAAGCTTCTTCAAAAAAGTGTTTATGTTGATGTCCTCTATCGATGTTGGTGCTGGAAAGTGAGGGTCATCACAGTTGAGTCATTTTGTCTCGAATATAACCCAAAATATACACAAAGGGTAGGTTAATGCGAAACGAATTCAGAGAAAACTACTGCGTCGTCTGGGCTTCAAAGAGTATGTGAGGAGGAGGTCGGCAAACGTTGGGATCACTTCAATGGTATGCGTGGAGCTTGTGCCTTACGTTGATTAGCGTTTAGATTATCACTAACTACGCATCGACCTCTCATTCTGATCATTCATCTCATTCAACTCATTCAACACATCTCACCCTTGATTAACCACAACCTTTTTGTGATATGCAAATATCGATTTTGTTCTAATGAAAAATGCAAAGTTAATGTTTAATTCAAGGCATATTGATTTAACAGATCAATGTTTTTTTTGAAATCTTGATACATTAGACTAGTGTGGGGTAGGATTTCAAAATCGGGAGTGTTTTTCGAAATGCCGCCTCATTTCCCTCCTCGGTAGTGAATGCAAATCACTATTGAGAAATCAACACTATTGATCATCATCCCGACCGACGAGACTTGCCCGGTCAATACTATTGACTTTCGGTACGTACTATTGACTTAGGGAAGAAAATGAAGAGAGTACAGACAATGAGCGACCACGGCATCGTACTCCAGTTCCAGTCTCAGTATCATTCGTCTCCGATCCTCGGCCCAGCGCGGTCGCTCATTGTCTGTATTCTCTTCATTTTCTTCCCCATTTCTCGCGAAAGTCAATAGTACGTACCGAAAGTCAATAGTATTGACTGAATGAGTCTCGCCGGTCGGGATGAATGATCAACAGTGTTGACTGTCGTGAGCTTGACTGCATATTTGCACCCCGAGATGTTGACCCCCTCGTACTCCCGATTTTGAAACCCTAGTGTGGGGTAGTCGATCCCATTTGCAAAAAGACTCTACATTTCGCGTCGGCGTCTTTAATTTTCTCTCGTCTTGCGCGGTCGTTTTTCCATTGGGATCGAGGGGAATCGACGATCCCCCTCGATCCCAATGGAAAACGGCTGCGCAAGACAGAAGGAAATGAAAAGACGCAGACGTTTTGCGCGGTCGTTTTTCCATTGGTATCGATGATTATACTGCTCTTTAAAGCAGACCCTAACGGATTGAATCATTGGTCAATCGGTTGCGAGCTGCGACTATTTACTAGTGTGAGCTAGAGACCGTCGAAAACATATATGCCTTCCTTTGAGCGGTTGCAGTTCGCTTCATTCTCGTGGCGAAATTATAAAAGTGCATTATTCCGGAATGGGCAATGCTAGTACGATTTCTACGTTTCCTCCGTTCCCAGAGGTCTCGTCTGCGCTACAGAGACAGCCGATCAATGGAGGACGCAGATACGATATGAGTCTCATTTTGCTATTGGGATAGTTGTGCCCACTCTACTATTTACCCGCAGGTTATACTATCGTTGCAACATCCCCTCACACATAATATCTCTCCCGATTACAAATCCTGCATTATTGGTCGCTTGAGCGCGAATTTTTTGAGCACGGAAGAAGTATCCGTGATTTATCCTTCGTCCATTCCGCTAAATATCTTCATTTATATAAGCATTACCATGGCTTATCATTCATTAGCATCAGCATTTGAATTCACCCGGTTGTACATATTGTATTATCTCCTCTCAAAACAAATACTAGAAATACACACATACTAGGTTGTTACAAAAGCTTTGTAACAACATAGTATTCGACTATTATAGCGGGGCTATTATTTTAACTAATCGACTATTATAGCGGGGCATAAATTGTTTGATGAGATGGAACTCGAAGGTGATCTGGATGGACATTTAAAGGAGCCACAAAGGGAGATTGTTTTGCATGCACTTTCGTTATCACTTCTCTCCATTCCCCCAATGTCTCGTTGTCAGAGTAGACCGCTCTGACGACGAGAAAGTGGGGGAATGGAGAGAAGTGATAACGAAAGTGCATGCAAATAATTCTCCCTTTGTGGGTCCTTTAAAATCCGGGCTTACGACGTTCACGAGGGATGGAACCGCAATTGCCTTCTTTGTGTATGTTTTGGTAATCGTGGAGCGAACTGTTGTCGACGTCTTCATATTCGTGACACCCACGGTTTATGGACGATGACAGTGCACGATGCTTGCACAGCTGTATACCGTCCTTTCGTCATCTCTCTCGTTTTCCCTCCTCTCTCACAAGTTTTTCTTGACAATGAAGTGAAACCGAAAGAAGTGACGAGTGGGTGTGAAACTCTGTTTGCGTAAACATCGACGCCAGCTGTAGCTGTAGCAGGCGGCTGTAGAGACATGCAGTTACCAGATCTATCCAGCAGAATTCCGCTATATTTGCCATGTTGAATAATTTTCTCTGATTCTCTATAGACCAGCCTTCTTTCATAGCGAGAGGCAACACCATGGCGTAGAATGAGACAAATTAGGTGCACCTTTTACGACCAATCTGGCACTAAAGAAGTGTTCTCTTATCGAGACGTTATTGACAGCCGCCCAATTCTAGCCGTCTAGCTTCATTCCTAGCGGTCGTCTCTTACTTCGCAGAGACGACGTTAGAAGTTAGACGGCTAGGAGGTCACCGGCTGTCAATAACGTCACGATAAAAGAATCCTACACTCTAGCTGCGTCTTTATAAGCGAGCGACCGTCTGAAAACGCCCACGAAAACGCCCGCCCCTGAAAACGCCCTCTTAAAATAGTGTCGGTAGTGTTGCGGAATTTCTTGCCTCAAAATGCCCTCTTTCAAATCACAATTGCTGGTGTACTGAATCGGCTCCTGAAGCTGGTCCATTGTGAACGATTTCGTGCTAGGTTTAGGCGCACTTTTTGCACGTGAATATTTGGAAATGCTGTTTGATGGAGCTAAAGGTAAAAATTTGTTCTCATTTGCGCAATTTTATAGTATGAAAGTGGCATTTGGGGAAGTTCGACCAATTCGTAAAATAATCATAACTATAATATACATAGATATGTAATTCTAGTGTTTACGGATTTATACATACATATCCCTAAGCAGTGTACAACGTAACGGGAGTGCATCCGTCGGCCATGGATTCGCGTAATTGGAACGCTGTACAGTACATCAAAGATCAGGTTCATGTATATTTCTTTTTCGCTCTCACAAATCGTCAGAAAATATAAAGTCAACTATGTAATGGTTTCAGCATATCATAAAGCAGCAAATTGAATTCTTTGTGGGAGATTTGACCGTGTAATGCGACGAGATAATGTACACAGATGAAATTGATCGGAATGAACCCATTTGCACATAGAACACTTGCGCATATCATATATGCGCACAACACATAACTTTTCCAGTTTTCATTTTTCTGATTCTCTACCAACAGTAAAGTTTCTAGTCTCGAAACAAGTAACTTACTGTTGGTAGCGACTCATGAAGATGGAAGTTGAAAGAGTTATGGCTACTTGAAAGGAGCACAAATGCCCTGTGTCCCGTGCGCAAATGGGTTTTTCCCAAATTGGGAAAAATCCCAATTCACCAGTTATAGTTTGATCGTTCAGGGCAACTGTGGGAGTTGCTACTCGTTTGCCACTGTAGCCGCGCTGGAAACCGCCTATTGGAGGAGATACCGCACCCTGCCGAATTTATCCGAGCAGCAGTTGGTCGACTGCAGTGCATGGTAGGAATAATCAACGAGCTTTTACATCAAAATAAATATATAACGCGTTGGCCATTCGCGTTGGTCGACCAACGCGCTCAAATTGGCACACCATCTAACTTCTTGACTCGAATTGCTCAATACGAGATATTGGTCGGTATTCCTAACGCGTGAAATTTGAATCTTCAGCGTGCCTGTTCAATTTTTACCGGCTCTAATTGTTGTCCCGGGCTAGTAACGAAACTAGGGACGCGTGCGGTTATATGGGGATTGTGATGTAATGAAGTTTGCAGATATGGTAATCGCGGCTGTGGTGGGGGCTGGATGCCCAATTGCTACAAATATTTTCAAGAGAAAGGCGGTTCTGCGCAAAACGCTTACCCGTACTCTGCAACGGTAGTGTTACATTAATTAAATATAGTACTACAATTCATTTATTTATACCCCATACTCAGCCTCTAATTATAGAACCGTGCGCTATGAAAAATATTTTCGTTTTTTGGTTATCGAATACCAAAAAAATCAATACACCAGGTATTACAAAACATGGTCATGGGCAATAATGAAATGCTTTTCAGATGATCCATGAAGTAATATGTATTGCTAACAGAATCTGTTTAGGTGGGTGCATGCGCTAACGACAAACCCAGAGATGCGAGGGTTTTGGATTACTACAGAGTAGTAAATGAACTCGCCATGTTGGATGCTGTAGCAGCCACGGGAGCTGTCGTCATCGCATACAATATTCTCAATCAGGAACATGCATACTACAAAAGCGGTGGGCCCGAAAGCGATTGGATTAAAATTTATAAAATATATTTTTAAAAATGAATTGGCTTCTCAAATATCATAAACAGCGTTGCGGGAATGCCTGTCCGCGCGAGATATCCATTTATTAGCCAGGAGAGAGTATGCAAATATAGTATGGATTAGAGAGTGAGTGACTAGACATCAGCTGTCGCCCTTTTATTGTGAGATTCATTCGATGTGCGGGGCAGACTCACAGTGGGGAGCCCTCTCCAACTATTATGTTGTTTCATAAGTCCCTTCCTATTTTTGATTTTCTTTTAACTTTTGAAAGCAACTAACAATTTACGGTTTCTAGCATTAATTATCATCTACTACTCTCAGACATCTTTGGGATCTGATGGTACTGTCTGTCTATCAATGCTATCGGTGCAGTGTTAGAAAAACAGAACATGTCAAATTTGAGAATTTTTTTGAACAATCAATTTCTCACGAATGCTGAGTCAGACCAGCAACAGCTCATTATGAAGCACGTTGACCCTTCTGCATAATTAAGTATTTATGGTGGGGACTAATGCTGTGGGTAATATGAAATGATTTTTTGTTTCACGTGGATGGTCGTCAAAATTTCAGCAAAACCCTGCTAAAATGCTGTTATCGTCCGGTTTTCTTGTTTTTCAAAGAAGATTTCTTAATTCAACAAGTATTCTGGACACCTCTAGTCATGCGTTAGATGATCCTGCTGTTTAAGTCATGGCATTGATTTTGGTATTCTCGCAATCCAAAGATGTTCACCAGTCATTTTAATGAAAACGAGGGGCATTACAGGCGAAATATGAAAATTGCTAGGCGCTAATCGCTGAAACAGCAAGCGGTTTTTGAAAGAGAACTGGTCATAGATAATATATATTTTGTTTGCTCACTATTATGTAAGCTTGCGTCGTAGAGAAAATTCATGGCATGAAAGTATGAATATTTTTCACTTTTGATCACTAATAAAACTTTTTTCAAAGACAATTGCTAATTATCCGCAGCACGTATATGTCCATAGTCTCGGTTTCTAAGTAGGATAAGTCCACCCATTTTCATCCCGTGACGGCTAGGGATTAGATAGTTCCCTCCTTGAGATAATGTGAAAAGTATAATAGGAAAGGATTTATGAAACAACCTAATAATATAGTGATGGCCTACAATAGCCGTTGTCAACACATTTCTGATGCGGTGTCGGATCCCCCAATGAGGCTCGGAGTTCAGTACAATGACAGCATCATCAGTTGGTTGTTGACAACAGATTCGCTTGATATTACATCATATATCTCAACTAATATATCCAGAACGAGCGATATGTATGGCTGACGGCCGTGCTCTAACATTTACATGCTCTTTCTCCCTTTTCTGATATCCACTAGTGCTCTTGGATCTGTTTCACACATACGTAAGCAATTTAGCGACAGTTTAATTGCGTCGAGTGATATAGGTAATAGGCATAGGTAGATATTTGCCTTTTTAG
This sequence comes from Diplogasteroides magnus, assembly GCA_014805445.1. Taxonomy (NCBI): domain Eukaryota; kingdom Metazoa; phylum Nematoda; class Chromadorea; order Rhabditida; family Diplogasteroididae; genus Diplogasteroides; species Diplogasteroides magnus. Next base: position 457 of record JACMIF010004731.1, on the reverse strand, counting down.
GTCTATATTCACGAACAGTTACGAATAGTGCGAATTAACGTCTGAAAATTATACTTTTGCAGGTATCTTGGACGTTCCAAACTGTGGAGATTTCCCAGCCCACGCGGTTGTTGTGATTGGTTACGGAACTGAAAACGGAAAGGATTTCTGGATCCTGAAGAACAGTTTCGGCCCCTACTGGGGAGAGGGAGGCTTCTTCCGAATGGTTAGAGGAACAAACATGTGTGGAATGGCTGACTGGGCATCGTATCCGAACGCGGCATGATTACGCTCACGTTACTGTCCTCACAAATGCATATTTCTTAAAATGATAAAGCATTCACTGCAGTGGGAAACAAATATACATTTCAAACTTTTCTTAAAGGTACACTCCGGGGCGCCGAGTATTGCAAACTGACATTAGACACGGTAGCTCCTTTAATTGATTTGTACTCTCATTTTTGCATCGAAATGGACT
>JACMIF010004730.1:0-11815 GCA_014805445.1 Diplogasteroides magnus | reverse complement strand
GGTCTAGTATATACATGAAAAACTTCAGAAGTTTTCGAAAACTGAGAGCTGAGATATCTGAGAAAGGATAGTGTTCGGAAACTTATTATCGATACTGTATGTTTATCAAACACAATAAAACTAACGGGTTCCAGGTTCGAGAAGAGAGATGAGCGCATAATGAGGTCGCCGGGACAAATGTCTGAGGACGTGAGGGACGCCCTCAGCAAGTTCGACTACCTCAACGAGTACGAAGGACCGGGCAGCATTCCTCGGCCTCCTCCCACCACTCCCTTCAGAGACTATTGATCGCGTGAACAGTCATAATAAGTAGGGAGAACGACAAGAGGGCCATGGACTTTTGCGCCGTAGTGGTGAGAGAAGCCATCTCTATGTTATGGCGCAAATGTCCATGGCACACCTGTCTTTCGCCCAATAATTCATTGCCATTGTCGTGATAACGTTTTGTCCAGAACTTCGTCTTTGCTCAACCACTCCGATGCGCTTCCATGTCACTTGCTATACAAATTTATTATAAATATGATTTGAAGATGAGCTAACGTCGATTGAAACTCAGTATATGGTTTTTACACGACTCAATTGATATGACACAATAGAGTGAACGGGTGAATGTAGAGTACTGCTTGTCCGTTCAATATTCCAGCTCCGACTCCAGATTCTCCTCTTCATCCTCCTCGGGTTGCATCAAGTCTGACACTGAATCAATGATATTAGCATACTAAGACGGCTCAAGAGATAACGAAGGTCTGCTCACTTTTAATTCTGAATTGCACTTGTCTATGTCTTCTTCTCGGCACCACTCTGTAGTTTTCCGGGGGTGTTTGTTCACTGCTTTGCATTGTTTGGAAGAATGGTAAGGACAAAACTTACAATGCTCGAGACTCCCGTTCGTCCGGTAGAGTTGCTGCAGAGTCGTCATCCTCAACCTTATCTTGCCTCATTTTCTTCATTGGAGGCTCTTCTTGAACCTCTCCCTCGATCACATTACTTTCGGGCTAAATTGTACATTTTCATCACCTGGAATCATCAACAATAACCTGAGTGTCGTTCGTAGTCATTCCTGGCGTAACGTCATTTGCAGAGAAAGTAGACGGCTCACTTCTGCGTTTGTCCATTGCAATACCTTTGATTGATTGGTAGAATGAAAATGCTGTAAAGTACGTCGATCTCGTACTGCCCGAGATATCGAGACATGGAGATACAAGTCGCTAAGCAACAATCTCGGAATTCTGATAAACTATAGTGCAATATATAAATACTTATGTCGAGGGGAGAAGTTCTATTACGCGTCAACGATTTGACTTACTACCTACTCACACAAAATACATAACGGAGGACAAAAAGGACAAAATGATTCGACGGACTATAGAACTGCTTCAGTAGAGGGTAGGTGTGTCATAAGATGAAAGGACTTGGAAGGAAAGCACAAGAGCACAGATAAAGGAGGGAGATACCGAGATTGAGAGTAAGATGGAAAAGACTAATCGTAGGAGGAGAGTCGAGGTTTCCCCTACTACATGTCAATACTGACTCAATTTCCCGTTATCATAAACACAAATGCCCGAAGGAGACGATGTGATAACGACAGAGGTTTCCATCCTTTATCAGGCGTTACTGACAGACACTGAACTTCTCTAATGACACAAACACACAACATCAAGTTACAAAGGATTTAAAGGAACTGTAACATGAACTTTTTCGAGAATATGGTGAACGCCACTCGATAGGTACCAACGTGGGAAGTCGAATGAACAAGGATGTGGAATAGACCGTCTGGGCACAAGGTTTCTCTATTATGTCCCCTTCCTCTTCAGTCTCTCGCTGCCTCGAGTTCAAAGGTCATCCTATTATCTACCGTAACCCGTACCTTTGAACGCCCACCAAAAATAAGAGGAAAGTTTGTGAACTATGAGTAAGCTGTCATTCGACTTTCCACGTTGGCCTTTACCCAGTAGCGCTTTCACCCTATAAAAGATCAAGCTACAGCTTCTTTAAAGAATGCGAATAAATTATCATAAATAAATGTGCGTATTGGAAAGTCTACGATTTCTCCTGTATCGTTCATCCTTAGTCAACGATCTCCAATTGAATTCTGCCACCGCTTCTAAAATTGCGAGTGATCACCTCAGAAAGATGTTCAATTGAGTGAAACACATCTTCAACATAGACAATTGAGATATGATAGTGAAGTGAACAGATACGTGTCTGAGCCATCATGAAATCGCAAATGTCTATGACTTGATCCTCCTTCACTTGTCCACTAACCCTTGATTTCGAATGTAGCGCACTCTCTCGTGACGAGTCTCAATCCGCTTGCTCCACTGAAACCTTCGGTAAAGCGCGCACACGCCCCAGCAACAGCAAAGAAGTCTGAATATATAGTAGCATCTTGGGCTCGGCTATGTGTTTTCCTGTCCGAGCATTTGCCAGACTACACTACGGATACAGTACCACTGATGGCCATGCGATCCTTACACAATCAAAACGAGGGTGGCTGCTAGTCCAACGCTGAAGATGTAGAAAGGAGAGTGGCCTAGTTCAAAAAAATCATTATTGGGAGATGGAATCTCTCGCAACCCTTTTTCGGATCGCAGACTGTCTCCCGAGTATAGATGTCTTCACCGGAAGCGTCCACAGCCACTGTAACAATCTCCTCATGCTGATAGGCACCCCTAACACTCACCTTCTAGTTCCTCAGCGATAATCAGCAGGACAAAAGCAAGACAAATAAAAATCAGAAGAACTTTCATTACTGGAATAAATGTGAATTGTGGAAGAAAAGAGCGAATAAAGCCGACTGCACTGATATACTACTGCTTTGTTTATGTTCTATTATGTCATGTTGTATACAGAAGAGAGGCAGAAGGTGTGAGGAACAAAGATCAGAGCAGTCGATCGACTAGTTACTGTGCCTTAAAGAAGCCGTGAAGGGAGATTTATTTGCATGCACTTTTGGGTATCAGTTAGGGTTTTAGTGCATGCATCATTCGTCTAATCTCCGCAGAGTGATTGTCTATCACATGGGAGAGACAACCGCTCCGCGCATAATAGACGAATGACGAATGCACTAAAAGCACCGAATGCGACACCCTAGTATCAGTCTCTCCAATTCCCCCATTTCCTCGTCGTGAGAGCGGTCTACTATGACAACGAGAGAGTAAGAGAATTGGAGAGACTAATACCCAAAAGTGCATGCAAATAAATCTCCCTTTACGGCTTCTTTAACGGACGCAGATGCTGGACTGAGGATGTACACAAGTGAAATGGGTATAGCAACAAGTTGAGGAGTTCGAAGAATCAGAAATAGAGACGATAAGGAGAAGAGATCTACATAGTTGTCACGGGAGAATTGGTATTCGTGACTTTTTTCATTCTGTACCGTACTAGTACCTAGTACTTCTTTGTACATGTATGAGCATTCAGTAGGTAAAGTTTTCGTTGCACATTAGAGCTGATTGTCATAAAAAATTTTTAAAATTCCCATCTTGATAATCAGGGAAAGGGGCTGAAATCAAAAGCAAGGCCACTGTGAACGGCCACAACAGCTTTGCTGTTGAGATCACGGAATCGGTCGAATATTGTAATAGAATTTATCTCAGAAACTTTCGTTTGCTTTAGTGCTAAAGACCATCTATTAGAGGTTCTAAATCGGTAAATTTATAGTCATTCTTCTCTGCAGTGCTGTTGTCTCACCTCCTGATAGATAACTGCCCCACAGAGAGGAATGACGACTAATTTTCCGATTTAGAACCCTTACTATCAGTTATTTCAACAAGAAGATGCCTGTCATAACCTTATCGTGAGGGAAATAACTGATTCTGAGATTGAAGACAGAGTCGTGGTGAGGATACTCTTTATCTACTCATACAATCAATGAACACTCGTCTTCTACAGTAATCTTCTCTTAGAAACTCGTCTTGTCCTCGGGAACGGCCTCCGCTGCCTTCTTCTTCGTATCACGAGAAACGAAATCTGCGGGCACCTGAAAGGAACATTGATTGCAAATCACTTCGAGCTGGTTTTATTGGCAGAATGAAAAGTCTAGTTGGCACTCAAACAGTGCATCACATTGCGAAAGTATTAAGAAATAGTTAATGAATGTCCCGTACAGCCATGGTTATTCTAATAGTGTCCGGCAGGGGTATTAAGGAAACGGTAAATAGTTGGTGGAGATACTGACCAGGTAACCGACGGCGTTGCGGCGTCCAATCATTTCTCCTACGAAGAACCAGAAGACGATCTCGAGGGCGACGGCGGTGTACACGGCGGCTTCCTGCAGAGAACTTCCTCATTTCTCCCCCTTTCAGTGTTTAGACATCAGTATTTCGATTTTAGATTTACTGTGGACGAATAGCAAGGCTCTCGGGTAATGAACACTTACATTGAAAAACAAAAAAAAGTAAAATTGATATACTCTGAATTATCAGATATTTAAGCATAGAAATGTCTTGCGATCGTTTGCATATTGACTATGAGTGTTTGAGGAGTGTTTGAATATGTTTAAACTGTGGTTGGTTTTCAGATATTTAGTGATCCTAAGTTCCTAACGCCTCAGAGGCGATATTAGTTGAAAGTGTGTTGATAGAAATGCATAATTGATTCACATTACAAAGAAAATGATCAAGTAAAAACTGCTTCGATGAATTTGCACATTTTTTCGCTATCTTCCTGGATTAGATGTTTATATTTCTGTTAATTAAATCACATTCTCACCCTGACTGAGAGCTGCTTGTATGCTCCACTCTGAATGGTCTGCACAACCTGAAAAAGCAACCGGTCAATGGGATGTTCACATTTCTCTGGAATTTTTTTCTGAAAAAGTACATCAAAGATGTACCTTCTTGAAATCGGCCTTGACTGCGGGCCATTCGGCCTGCATGGGAGGGGCGATCTCGCTTTTCAGAATTCCCTGTAATAATCTTTTTAGTTCAAAAACTTCATTTTGATCGCTGATTTCTATGTCAAAAATGCTTCAATTTCAAAATCTAATCGAAGAAATTGCGTAAAAATAGTGCATGTTCAGGAACAAATGAGTTCACCTTTAGGAGTTGCTGCCGGCGGGGCCATTGCGAAGCCTGATGCCTGTACAGAGCTCCGGTCATGTTGGCCATCTTCTCGAAGAAGTTGAGCTTACGGGCCGCCATGGTTTCTACCTGTAAACACCTATAATCCAACTCCATTTTAGGAACCGAATAAAGGCCTCAAATCACGAATAACTACAAGCATGCGCTGAACTGTTACAAAGCGGTTGATACGTCAGAAGAATATGCTACGTGCACGCAACGCGACCGCGATCGCGTGTCTCTCGAAGGGAAGTTATCCAGAATTTTGAACAGCATGTTGACGCTAAGGTAGCGTAAACTTTGAATTTAGCAATTATCTAGCGTTTTAATGAAAAATATTTGTGATTTACCAAAAATTAATATAATTCTTGTTATTTTTCAAACAGCCCTTTACTCTCTCACAGAGGATTTCTCTTACAGTATATTCAGGCACATCCAGAAAGGACCAAAACGCGGTCTATTTGAATGATATTTATCGTGTAGTTTCCACACATAAATAGACGCGAATTTGTTAGATAACCTTATATTTGGTTGTAAATGTACAGACTGATAAGAGGAACAAATTCCGTTTTCTGCAGTAGGATTAAAACCCAAACGCGTTTGCTGAACATAATGAAATATACTAGTTTCTGCTCTCGAATTATTAGTGAACTAATAACTATTAGAAATATCAATATCAACTCTTCAAATAGACCAGAAATCCATATGACAATGAATAGGTAGAATGGAGGCGTCTACATGGAAGGGATAAGGATTGGAGAAGTAGATCGTAGTAGATCCTCGAATTGTGCATTTGACTTCCTCCTCGATGTCGACCTGCAAAAACATTCGATTATTTTGGGCAAATGGCAAGACGAAGTAAAATTCACCTCTATGTGCCTTTGAGAGTAGAAAAATCCCATATGTTCCTCTGCAGTAGCCTCAACTTCGTGGGATATGAAGGGTAACACACAGTCGACGGCATCCTTGAGTGTGAAGGGAGAGGTAAAAGAGAAGAAGAAATGATCCTGTAAATTCAAATTATTTTTGGTGTAGAAGGAAAAGCGATGCATATAAATGAATCACGAGGATTTCACGAGTGAGGAGATGATCGGGAAGAAGAAGGATGTTCTGAAGACTAGAAGAGTCGTCCTGCAGTATAACTTGAATATAACCGTCTATGCAATTCATGTTCTAATCACAGTGTGAATCAATGTCATTCCTCTTCCTTGTATACCATGTCTAGCTCCATGGTCTTCAATTTTGTCTGGCACGCGAATACCAGCTCTGAAATCAATAGACGATCTGCGAGGACGAGAAGCTCACGGATGGATTCAACTGCAAAGGAAATTATATCCAAGGCGAAACAAAGAATCAATATAATGATTCTGAAGAGGGTCGTTAGTAGCGTAGTCATTCGGGTTAGTGAAAGACTAAAGAACAAGCAAGAGTACCTGAGGAAGGCATGGATCCTGGAGAAGAGATAACGGAGAGAAGACTGCAGAAGGATGAGAGGGAAACATCACACAGAGTGATGACCTAGAAATGAACATCATTCACTTTTCAACAACTAATAGAAGCAGTGCATTACTATTCTCATTCTTTTTCAGTCATAGCAAATTCCACCTTACTATGGGCTTAATTGAGATGCCGACTTACCTCCTCCCGATTTTCTTTGAAATTGCCGAAGAAGAGAGTGCTTTTCCTATTGAATTCGGTTCAAGGAACACGTATGCGTTATATGTAGTACTCGTCTCCCTTATTATAATTAACTGCCAAGTTATGCGACCACTTCGTTTTATAGGACATAATGAATGCATTTTCAAGAAAATCAAAACTGGTCCTGACCAGCACATTACCAGTTTTCACGAAAAATTTATTCTTATTTTTATTTGTGTTCACACGTGTCAACGGTCATAATTATTATTGGTTATGGACAGTACAAAGTAGGATATTAACCTGCGCCCATTCCGTTTGATATGGTTTCCTTTCCGCTAAACTGTACATTTATTTCTTAAAGCATCACCCGTTTGATGGGTTTTACCTTTTCCATCAGAACTTCGTAGTCGTAGCAGAGAATTAAAAGCCCTTCTAGCATATGATGAGGACAGTCCCCACCCTCAATATAACCCACTAGTAAGCATATATGCTTTGCTCGAAAGTCCGGGAAAAATCGAGAAATCCGATGTTGAGAAGCTGCGAAGTGTTCAAACTGATACTGTTTGCCACAACTCCAGAAACAAGATGCATGCACTCCCACATATTTTGTGCCAGAATGGCATGCCTGCCTACTATACATAACCACATACATTGAAATTGTGCAGCGTCTACAAATATAGATAAATGCTTTTTGAAAAATGTGACAAGACGTTCTACGCAACCTAATATGATTGACGACAGCATCTTCACCAAGTTTGGAGCACATTATGTAGCAGATGTCATTCTTCTAAGATCATCGGGAACTAGTATTGATTGGGCCTCAAAGAACCAAGTTCGTATTTTTAAAGTCATTTACTACCGTCTTAATACAGGTCGACGAATTATCCGAGAAATTTATCTGTACACATCATATGAGGAAATTTTACACTGACTGGGATAACAAATCCAGCAAGAATCGCATTTTCAATAATTCGAACAAGGTTATTGATGATTATTTGTGAGTACGAAGATGTTAGTACAGGTTGTGTGCTCACTTCCACGAGAGTTTGGAACGCAACTGGAGACAAACGAATCTGCTAAGGCGGCCGTGAAGTTGGATGGATGGGAGGATGATTGTGAAGAAGTGAACAGAGCACCACAAACCGAGGGATGGGCGCTGAAATGCAAGCCAAAGGCAAAACCAATTAATCCGGAAGCTAGACAAGTGGCTATAGAATATTTCCGTGAAAGGCGCAGTTCAATTCCGATGAGAAGAGCAGATCCACGACAGATGAACAAGTAATATACAATCTAATACTACTTGAATGATTTTTATTGTAGGCGATTGGAAGAAGCTAAAAATGCAGACGGATCCTACCACTTTCGCCTGCATGAATGCCTCACGGAGACGCAGATATTCTCGCTGTACTCAAGATTGCTGAAAGAGGAAGGAAGAGATGAGAAGGCAGCGGGGCGTGGAAGAGGAAAAGGAAGAGGACGAGGGAGGAGTGTAGCAAATGCGGCAAAAGGAACAACCAGGAAACGATCAACTCCATTACCAGAAGAACCAGATACGGAAGGGAGCGATGAGGATTATGTCGAAGATGAATATGTGGCAGTATCAAGTGCAATTGAGGCAAATAAGAAGGAATTGTTCGAGGATTTCGAGTGAAAATCCACTTTTCTGCTGTTGATAAATTCCTTGGTGAGATTAGCATAGTGCATTCGTCCCTCACTCACACTCATTTTTCTTCGCAAATGAGCCGTGCGGTCGTTGAAAACACCGTAATTTTCGACGGTTTTATGAGATTTGACCTTACTGGCACCGAAAATTTGCATGCAAATAATTTTTATAAAATACTTCTTATGATAGCAGATCAAATAAAAATGTTTCCAGTCTGGGGTCTTAATAGGTTAAAAAGATACGTTGAAAATAAATATTTGTTGCCTCAGGGCGACAAAAAATGCAGGGGACATAAAAATTCTGAGAGCGTAGAAGTACTGCCCAGCTCATCCTCTTTCAAAAAGTGGGCTTACTTACCATATCTCTTCAACTTACGACCAAGATATAGATTTTTGATGAAAATATCGATAAATGTCAATATCTCGAAAAATAAATTTTGAAAAAATATCGCTATTTGCCAGTATTATTCTCCACATCAAACTCTACTTATATTATTTTTTCGAGAATTTTTCCGCAATGTCCTGTCATTGTACCAAACGATCGACGAGTCTTAGACGGCCGGCTTCATATATGAATGACGGGACAACGGTTAATTGTTAACGGGACAATCCCTTCTCAGTGAACGTCGGTTTGTGCACAGTAAAATTGAAATTGTTCCATGAATATTTCCAGTTAGCGGAACTGCGTTCGCTATTTTTCAATTTTTGATTTGCCTTTTTTTAAAGTTCAAAGATCAATTTTGGAGTCAATGAAGTGCCTCTCTTGTACATAGTTGTACTCAATGAAGACCAGCCTGGGTAGATGATGAGAGAAATTTTCCAGTTGCAAATGTTATATCAACCAATACCTGTGGAATAATCACTATCGTCGTTCAATGCATAATCCGATGCATTTTTGGCTCTGTTATAGATGATTGGTAACGAAGAAATTGATTGGTGTACAAAATAATTGATTGACTTTTTATTCGGATACAATTTGTGAACAATACGTAATAGTCAGCTTCTGCTGTTGTATTAATGATAAGTTGATAACAATTGGAATGTCCAGAGCGCATAAATATCAGGAGATTACAATAAACGTCGGCACATGAAGTCCCAATTGGGAAGATATTTTCGGAAGGCGAAACAAATAGTGAGGGGAGGAGATTGAACATCTAAGCAGTGTATGGTCATAGTGCTAGAGGCGTTGGGATTCATGATACCATTATAAACTTCGGTGATCTTATATTGATCATGATGAAAGGGGAGAATAGACAAGTACAAATGGAAGAGAAAGGGATTGGAGAAGTAGAACGTAGTAGTTCCACGAATTGTACATTTGACTTGCTGCTCGACGTCGGCCTGAGAGACATTCAACGGTTTCTTCAGAAACCGAATCAAGTTCACCTCGATATGCCTTTGTGAATTCAAGAGTCTCATATGTTTTTCTGCAGCAGCCTCAGCTTCATGAGATATGAAGGGGAGGACAGGATCAATGGCATCTTTGAGAGTGAATTGAGACGAAAAGGAGAGGAAGAAATGATCCTGCAAATTCAATTTACCCTTGGTAGAAGTGGGCTGTATCAGAAATAAAAGACTATGAGATATAAATGACTCACGAGAATGTCACGGGTGGGGAGATGATCGGGAAGAAGAAGGACGAGCTGAAGACCGGAAGAGTCGTCCTGCAGTGCAACTTGATTCAAATATTGGCAGTTCTTTTTCTGTGCGCAGTAGTTTCATTCCTCTTGCTTGTATACTAGGGGTTCTAAAACGGTACTATAGTGCATTCCTCATTCGTCTAAACCACTCGATGCTGTTGTCTCTACATGCGATAGACAGCAGCTCCACGAGATTCAGACCATAGATGAATGCACTATGTGTACATATAACCGTATTAGTGCCTCCTATTGTAAACCTTGTCTAGCTCCATAGGCAAGCCTTTACCAGCTCTGACATCAACAGACGATCCGCGAGGACGAGAAGCTCGTGGGTGGATTCAACTGCAAATGAAATTGCACAGTTATTCGAGTTAGTGAAATGCTGAGGAACGAGAAAGCATACCTGAGGAATCTTGAGGAAGGATTGAAGAAGAGATAACGTTAAGGAGACTGCGGAAGGACGAGAGGGAAACATCGCGCAGACTGATGACCTAGAAATGGATGCCAATTAGTGTTCTGTATGAATAGATGCGGTGATCTCATTCAAGCTCATGACAGAAAAACGTATCTTATCTTATTGTGGTCATGATTAAGATATCAACAAACCTCTTCCCGACTTTCTTTGAAGTTGCCGAAGAAGCGAGTGTTGAGAACGGGGGAATGTCGGGCGAGTAGCTGAATTCGAAGAATATCATCTATAATTGAAGAATTGAATGAACTATGAGGTATTATTATTTCAGCTCAGATGAGTTCTCATTACACTTCGGCTAATAAGTTGTCAACCTTTGTATTCACAAATAGGTATAATATTAAAATACCTCCTTGTCGATGCAAAGCTCGGTATCGCCAACGAGCAGACGGTCATTGGGGAAGGAAGAGGAAGAAGCACTGTAATAAATATTATTAATGTAATGCAACTTTAATTATCAAAACTATTTTTGTTGGGTAAAAAATGTTTTATAAAATATTTAGCAAACGAGTCACCGTGGCTGCTCCTGAGTGAGTGGGTTGATGAAGGCAGATAAAACGCCTATTCTGAACAGAAATTATTATACAATAAACAATATGTCAGTAAATACAGGCGAGATTATAAGATTAACAATGAAGAATTGTAATGTAAAGTATGAGGCAAATGCTTCACCTTGGCTGATCCTCATGATTAATGAAGAGGTTGAAGAAGGCATATAAACCACACATTCTGAACAGTAATCTTTATATTACAACAATATGTCAGTAACGTAGGCAAAAATGCAAGAGTCCAGTTAACTGAACGATCTAAACTGATTTTGAGATTGAGGAGTCCTTTCCCTCTTGAATTCAGTTCCCAACATCAGGAGTTGGTTCCTCTTCATCCATCCCCCGACCTTTCCTGAAGTCGCTTCCTCCTTTATATTTCCTGCTCATGCTGTAAGGGTACTTTGACCTGTCAACACCAAATTCCTCAATTCTGCCTCAAAAACATGCTAACTTGACGAGGTCATGGGCAATTATTAGGTTGGCCCATAAGTTCTGTCACATACGCACTTCACATCGATATCTCCGTTCAAACTCAAGATAGCTTCTATCCATAATTATCGTAGACTCCCCACTAAAGATCTCATTCGTTGCCACCATCATCATCTTCTGCCGCGAAAAAGAGCAGCGGCGCGATTTTTCAAAGTTGGTCGATTTTTCGAACTCGCGCGTTTTCGACACATTTTCGGCACTCTTTCGTTCGTCCTAGCTCAGCGAGTAGAGCTAGCTCGAAGGTGTCAACAGACAAAATATAGCCAGCTGAACGTCCGATAATGGTGAATTTTATCAGTGCACAAT
>JACMIF010004729.1:0-11817 GCA_014805445.1 Diplogasteroides magnus | reverse complement strand
TCATTCGTTCATTTCTTCCTCATCCGAGACGGCCGCCACATCTCTAACCTCCCATGTACGCCGCCGATGTAAGAGCTGTCCAGGAGGACAACCAGAATGGACAAGCACAGGGAGATCAGGAGAAGCCGGTACAGTAATCGATCAATACGGATACCGTAATCCCTCCCTTACAGAACTGCCTCAACATGAAGATTGATGGAGAGGAGTACGTGTCCAAGACTGTCAAGGTACTACGGTAGCCTCCGAATCGATTACCGTATCCCCCCTCAGGTGGACCAATTCAACCTGCAAGCGCTCATTGTTCGCGAGAAGCACGACACGAACAACACCAAGGGATTGAAGATGTCAGTCATCGGTCCAGCTACCGTATCCCTACCGTAATCCCTTCAGATCCTTCAGGAGAGGCCACTCCACGGACCGCGTCGTATTCTCTGCCTCATTCTGCCTGGAATGCCCCACTGCCGAGGTCTTCTACCGTCGCAGGGTACGGTATCTCCCGGGATAGTGTAGATTGTCGCTGTGGGACTCTAATGAAGGGGCTATAAAAATGGGCGGCCTGGTGTAACATCCTACCGTACCCATCCCCATTATCGATTGATCTTTAAGTGGGATGCGATGTTGACCTTCGAGAACGGTCAGACTACCGTGAGATCGAACAAGTTCTTCGATAGAATGCCCGATGAGCCCCTTCTATTGGAGTGCAAGATGGGCGTTCTACAGCACATGGTGCATAAGGAGAGGGATTTCACAGTGTGAGACACCAACTATTCACATCATCCATTCCATTTCAGCCCCGATGAGTACTCGGACATCATGATCACGTGCGATGGAAAGGTCAGAAGAGTGACAACTACAGTATCCCCAATCTTCCCTTCAGGAATTCCAAGTCTCTCGCGCATTCGTCTCGTCGTGGTCCGAATTCCTTCGCGGTCTCTTCACTAGCGACATGAGGGAAGCGTCGGACAACAAATACGAATGTGTGGTACGATAATGCTACCGTAATCTTCCCTGTAGGAGTCCCTTTCAGTTCCTGAAGCACGAGGAGATGAACGCCTTCCTCAATTTCATCCATCCCATGACTGGACTTCGCGTGTACTACGAGATCCTTCCCACTCTGCTCTACACCGCAGACGCCCTCCTCGCACCTCGTGTATGCATACTGTAGTCTACAGTATCCTGCAGTAATCCCCCTCTCAGGTGACGTTCCTCTGTGAGAAGTTCCTCCTCCGCGACTACGATGACCGTCGTCAGCACCTTCTCGCAACGGAATTGTCAGTAGACTTCCTCCATTCCTCTTACCGTAACCGTCCATCCTATCGTAACTAATAAACTAATACAGTAACCCCCCCCCCTTGTTCAGATTGGAGATGCTGGAACTCGCAGACAATTGGAGACTGAAGGTCCTTCGATTCGTGAGTGGATTGAGGGAATGACAAAGTGGACAACTTTTCCTATTCAGCGTATCATCTGTCATTTCCAAAAGTCGGCGGAGCTCAAGAAGGCCATAACGAACCAGGAGAAGTACGCAATGTTCAGCGAGGACACGAGGAAACTCTGCAAGCAGCGGTGAGGGTCTTGAAGGGAGGGGAGTACGGTAGTCGGATGGTTCCCGATGGGAAGGGATATGAGTACGGTAGCCTGTTGATTCCTGAGGGGAAGTCATGGGATTACTGTAGTCATTCAGTCTGGATGAACTGATGCGTCGTGAGGGAGAAGCTGAGAAGAAGGAAGGAGAGGGAGAAGAGCAGAGGGAGGAGTCAGAGTCAGAGTCAGACTCTGACTCTGTTTCATACACGGATTCCGATGAAGAGTGAAGCCCCCTTTATACGTGGCTAATAAATCACTTGTTGAACGATCTTGATGGCACACTTCACAGTGCATGCGGGTACATTGAAAGGATTGCGATTGTTGCATTCACCTCTTGTTACACCAATCCCAGGTTAGGTTTCACATGGTGGTTTGGAATATGCTAGTCACGTTGGCTTCCCAATGAAACAATCAAGTATCCTCACCAATGATGCGTCCCTTGGGCAGCAGTTTGAGATCGGTGGCGGGTTCTCCGGTGAGGAGGACGACGGATGCATCCAGTCCACCGCCCAATCGCTCCTGCCAGTCAGCGGCCACCTCAAGGAGTAAATTACACCGTGTCCCATTTGCACAGATTCAGTCCTCAAAATTTAACAGATTTAAAGTAACTGTAAATTATTGATTTTTAGCTACTAGAAGGTATACAATGTAAGAGGTTCATGTTCAGTGGCCATATTTTGCACATCCCTACATTTCCTTGTGATTTCATGCATGACAAGCATTGAATATCCAAAATAATGATAACTTCGTCGCTAACATGGACTCTTTCTAGGTAATTAGGCTATTCATTCATATCGATGCCCCTTTGATAACTACCGCATTCCCCCTTCGCTGACTACCGTACTCATCCACAATCTCACCTTGGCAGCCAGATCCTCGACGGGTGTCACGTACACGCACTTGGCCTCGGGATGCTGAGTGAGATGACGGAGGATGGCCAGCTCAGCAACCACAGTCTGTAAGGGAAGGGGGTTATCATATCACAATACTGAATTATTGGATCTACCAGTCGTTGCATGTGCGTAAGGAAATAGATTATCAACGTATGCTTCGATTTTCCTTTAAACTATGAAATCGCTCACAGCGAAAGTAATATTTCTTCGTTCCAGCAGGAATGATGTTGTCACAAGCCAATAAACACGAAAGCTACAGCTCCAGATAATTGTATATGACTATCGATTCTATGAAGCCCCATAAATTGCACGAATCTTGCCTAATTACAAAAACCCATCGAATTGCAGTTGCAATCAAGATACATAGGCAATGATCGTAACGGACATCAATAGATCATCTTAATGTGTCTGAAGTCAAAATCACAAACCTTGCCCGATCCCTGTGGAGCACACACCAGCACGTTGTCGTTGCTCTCGTAGACCGTACGGAACACTGAATAGATACGATTCACTCCGATGACGTCATTGAGAAAAATCAGGCTGAGGATCAGTTAGTAATTGGTACTTTCTTTCCAGATAATCAGCAGTTTCTGTGCAACAAGCACTATTGAATAGATGCAAAATGCAGTGTAATTTAATCTGCTCGATACAAATAGGAAAAAAATACTATTAGCAACTGATCAATTTGAACGTCAGTTTCTGCCACCTCGTTCCGAATTTATAAACCATAATAAGACAAACTGACCCTGTGTCTGGATGGGGTTGAAGAGCTTGATTCCACTCGCTATGAATACTTCCTCATATTCCTTGTTGGAGAGGGTGGAGAGGGGCAGAGGCTGCAATGGATTGATATTACTACCGTAATCCTTATGCCAATACAAGATATGAGGTGGTCCCTTATTCAGGGCGAATCAGTTCCGACCTTCCAAGGAAAGCGGCTAACTAAATTCCATTAAGTACCTATAGAACATGGAAAATGATAAATGTCAGGATGCTCTATTTACCTGCAGATCGAGCAGTTCCGTCGGTGGCGGATACTTCTCGGGCAGAACGAGATGGCGGAACGACACGGGAAGCACCTTCAATAATTGATTATACAAAAATCCAGTATGACCTCTCACACAATCACTAATCGGAATAGTGCGTTCACTATACACACAATCGGATACTCCAACTCACCTGGCCAACAATTATGATCACCAAAACAGCAATAAAAATGCGACAATTTATAATCTACAGTTACTAAAATCCTCCTTTTCGTCTATAATCACTGGCGCTTATCCTAATCACCTGGATATAAACTAGTGTTAATAAAATTAGAATTTATCAAATTTACAAAATTAGAATTTAAAAAGTTTCATAATCTCACCGTTTCCGATCCCAGCCATCTATCCGACACGACTCTCACGTAGTAGAGGGGAGGAAGGGGCTCGAACACTGGCACGAACATCTTCACAACGTGCTCATCCTCACAGAACTTCCTGAAATTAGGTGATTCTTAAATTTAGAAACTTTCAAAATTTCCATCCTTTCTTGACTATTTATTTATTCACTTCGAATGTGCGCAATCATAATCCTGGACAGATGTTGTCATAACATGTCCCCTAAAAGCTCGGACAGCAACAAAAATTCACGGAGATGGAGAATTTTCAGCATTTCCCTATCAATTGCTATATTTGGCACTTAACGACCGGGATCCGTTTTGCTTGGTACAGTATACTCACTGTTTGAGAAGGAAGAACTCGTGATGCAGTATCACTTCTCCATCCACATCCTCCACCAGAATCCAGAAGCCCTCGGCTGATCCGTGTACCTGAATAGCGACAATTGTTTCAATTGAAAACTGATAAAATGCAACTTTACTTCCACTGAAGATGCATTGATTTCAATGTACACTAGATTGAAAAAGTATCCAATGCTGATCAAATTTGCAACGATTGATCACTATTTGTAATGTAGCTGCCACCAGTATGTTACGTGTGACTATTTGTACAACTTCGGACCAGAATTCATTGAGGTACTAACAACGACGGTGCACGGTTGAACACATTATTAGTTTCCAAAGAATAATCATCAATATTGTTCAAATGGGAGCGACAGGGACCCATAAGTTGAATGTAGTACAACTTGCATAAAGGCAGTGGCTGTATACGGGCCATGTTAACATGCTTCCTGTTCAATAAATAAAATTAAAACTATAATAAAATGTACACGAACCCTGTCGTCCCATTGGAAGTCGGGTGTGATCGTCAGTTCAATCTTGAGTGTGGAACGAGTAATGGGCTGGATGAGGGTGGTCATCTCGAGCTTCGGCACCTAAACAACGACATTTCTACTTCTTCGTTTTCTTATTGTCCCTTGCTAGCGAAGAAGGACCACGAGGAACAGAGTTACCGCCATATAATAACAGTTGGACACCAGAAACTACAAGGTCTATGAATGCACAGCATGCAATGTATTCAATGCAGTGGTCCTAACCTTTCAGAAAAAATACAGTAGTCGTTATTACCGTACCTGTCTGATGAACTTGTAGAGTGGCTTGCCCATTTTGGGCAGCTTGATGAGATCTCCCAGTTGGTTGACATCCAGATCGTACAATCGGTCGAACGAGTAGTTCTTCTTGTCGATCGAACGCACCACCTGAAAAGAGGACGATGTTTGGGAAAGGACAGAATCCAGCATCACGAGGCTTCAGTATCCGTATAAGGTACTTCGATTGCAGTATGTCCAGTCAACCTATTCAAAGGAAATCTCTTACAGAGACTCTAAACGACGACGAGACTTTACTGAAGATAGGAAGCACATGTATGCAACGATCCCACCACGACTACGGCATGACTATAGACTATCGTAGACTCTCACCTCGGTGGGAATCTTCTTGAACTGGTGCAGGGGATTGAGCGACTGCCACTGACGCTGCGTCACCATCTTGCACAGCGACAGCACTTTCTGGGAGAAGGACGGATTATTTATTGATTGACGAATGCAATAGGAAAACAATCGATAATGCCAAAGAAGAAAGATGGTCACCAGTGCCAATGCAGCCCATCCACGCCACAGCACAATCTCGAAGAGTGCTCTGAAATGATTGGCTATTGACATGCTTTTTGCTCCGTCAGATATATTACGGAGTAGGACACCGCTTCTACTTAATAACACGAAGACGCAGGAAATCAACAGGATAATTAAGCAATATCTATCATTGATCCAATATGCTTTCACTGACTAGAGCAACTACCCATATATTTGAAACCCATTGTGACACCAAACTTTGCCAGGTGCACAAAATGCGTGGGGCTTTCAAAATTTCTAAATCTAAGTTTCCTAAACGGATACCTGAAGAGACGTCCCGCCGATTGTGCGACGAAGACCATGTCAGACTGCAGGGCGAAGCCGTCGAGCTTCAGCTGACTGATGTACGCCTGCAAATGAATATTTATTTCACAAAAGGTAATGGAAAGTACAGCGACTCTGCAAGGAACTCAATCATATTTGTACCCTGTAGCATGCATGAAATCACTAGGAGAAAATATGTCCAGTTCAATGATAATGAGAACCAGCAGAAAACTCGTCACAACAGCGGTAATTCCTCAGGCAACCCATAAATTCCCATAAATCCAATTGAACATGGGAGCATTGACATAATAACGCTCTGTAGGAGTAGGTTGCCCTTGCTACATTAACCCCACTACTGCACCCTATCGTATTCCACGGTAACCTGAGTTCCTGATACTCACCTGCAGAAGGACGTTGACCTTGGCACTTGGTTCATCCAGACTCTCCTTGATTGGAATGGGAACGTGTTCGGCCAGCTTCTGCAGTTCGAGCTTCTCCTCCTCACGTACCATGATTTGCTGAAAGAGCAAGCATTTAGAAACCCTGCAAATTTGCCACGCATGTGATAAATAAACGAGCATCATTACCCGCAAAGCAATCGTGGTTGGTTGAACACCTCATTCATCAAAATTTTAACGTGATGAGAGGTATTTGACAGACTGTTTTGACCCAGACAATGTAAATTGTTTTGACCCCGACAATGTAGTCTGTGCATCTGACATACTGATATTTTCTGTAGTTTGGCCAGCTCTTCTCAATCTATCGATTACCTTGAACTCGCTGGAGAGTGAGAAGATGCGGAAGAGGTCGATCTCTGTGGCAGTGGCCTTCAACAGTTGATTGTACGTCTGCATCGAGTCGAATGTACAGTAGAAGTGGGAGGCGATGCGACCGAGTTCAGTGGCCTGTAAAGATTGAAAATCAAATGATCGTAAATGATCAGACAAGAGAGTCCTTCCATACCTGTATAGCTCCCGTCTTCTTGTTGTAGTTGATGAGATGGCCCTTGTCCAGTTGAGTACACGCAGTATGGATGAGATCTGCACGACGTTGCTCCAGCAGTGGATCAGCCTTCTGGAAAAGGAATTCTTAGCCTTTGCAATCAAGTTATACTACTCAAAATTAAGCTCCATAAAGCATTTCACACAAAGGAATAATTTTTCCAATCGCTTTCGTGTGTCATGGGTAACACATAGTTTGCAAAAATAGATTCAGACGATTTATGGTACATCGCTATCAATACTAGTGTATGCTACAATATCACAAGCGATCTTATCGAATATGCCATCGGTTCCCACAGTATCCCCCCTTCGCATCGGAATACCACGGTACCCTCCAGTATCCCCTCACCTGGTCATCGTGGCTGATTCCGTACAGCGTGGGACTCTTGATCATGCGCACGTAGAGGTACGTGTAGCCGAGCCAATGCATCGCATCCTGTAAACGAGAAGCCAATTAGCATATCGTCATATTTTTCAAGAATACATCAAGATTCCACTAAAGTGAATACCCAGAATGACTATTCATTGTGATGCTACGGCACAGAACATGCAAGTTCAGCATGTAATTATTTACCTTTTTTATAGATACGTAGACGCGATTCAGCAATTACTGGCATCAATAACCACTTTTATAATCCCCGTGCATACCTGAACCGACGAGATCGTGCCCAGCACCGTTTCCGCATTGAGCATATCCGGCAATCGAGCGATCATCTGCGACTCCACAGGCAGCTGCAAGTATTCAGGGTAATTCCATGACTACCGTACCCCGATCATGATCGCGTCCCACCGACTGACCTGTTGATTCATGAGCGAGAGGTAGTACTGTAGCTCAGAGTGATGTGTGATCAGCATACCCTTGCCCTTGGTGTCGTACTGTGGACGACCGGCACGACCGAGCATCTGAAGGAGGAGGTGGATCAGGGTGACAAGAAAGTCATATAACCAATATCAAAGACACAAACCGTTGCCATCACGAGTCCGCATGCTAATTCAATCCCCCTATCTAGGTCATCTTGCGCCTGACTACTATCTTAAAATTAGCAATCAATTGTTGACTTGATAGTCGTAATTCAGCAACCTCTAATATAGTAACATTATTCTTACAAACGGTATGCCCTGATTTCCCCCTATAACCTTTTATTTGACTGCGACCTCTACATTGCATGGAATTTTGCATGTTCAATCTCTGTTTTTGTTTATCATCATGATCTATTGATCGCGCGCAACCATTTGCAACTGTGCAGAGTAGACCCCTCTCCCTCTCCCCCTCATTCCATCCCCTCTTCATTCCATTTCCAGTCCTCCCCGTGGACGGTCGACTCCTCCCCTCCTCTTCCCCTTCACTCCTCTCCATCCAACATGGCCGCTTCCCCATCGTGCAGTGACGCCATCGCCGTCAAGCCCCGTGAGTTACCGCAATCCTCATGGTCAGGGTCTAGATACAGTAACTATTTGATACCATAGCCACGGGACAAACAATAATTTCCCCCTATTTCAGCCGTGTGCAACATCACTGCCGCTGGTGGCACCACCAAGCACACGCTCACCAACCAGTGCGCACTCAAGCTCGCCTTCAAGGTGGGACAACTACACTCAACTACTTCCATTAACCACTTAACTACCGAATACCCTCTGTTAGCCAGTCAGATCTGTGCCTATCCGATCCGATCCGATTCTGTCTTCTACTCTGATTCAACATAAACATCCACTCAGGTGCGATCGTCCAACAACTCCAACTACACTGTGAGCGTCACCGGCGGATTCATCGACGTCGGAGAGACACTGTATAGACTACCGTAATACCCGTCCTGATTACCCTGAATTTCAGTCCCTTCGTCATCACCCGCAAGTCCGGCAAATCGCAGAAGGACAAACTCGTCATTGTGGTGCGGATTCCGTAGCCCAATCGATAAAGCTACCGTAATCCTCTTCAGTTCTGCGACGCTAAGGGACCCGACGCCATGGAACATTTCAAGGGAGAGATTAAGGGAGAAGTGAGTGCTACCGTAACCCGGGATCAATAAATAACCGCCCCCTGATTCAGGTCATCGGCGAGACCGTGATCAAGCTTTCGGCTGCCGAGTAACGCGTTCCATCGCATATGGAGTATTTAGCGACCGATTCATGATGGATCTGCATCCGTCATTGATAAAGAATAGCCGCTAAAATGTTGTTGTTGTTGCATATATACACCAATGATCTCCAAAATGCAGAGTCGCCCAATTGGGGGCAAACAATCACATGTTTGCAACCATTATATGGTGGGGGTTAGGAATATGTTGTCCGATCAAGGAATCACCCCAAGCCCGCAAGAACAAACAAGAAAAGAAGAAAATGTTATATGGCGCCCAATCACATGTTTTGCCCGAAATGACAACTGGCGACGTTTTCCGATCTCAAATGGCTTCCAAGAGTATCCCGAATGGAAGTATACCGTATTAGAATGATAGCCCGTACCCTCCCAAGATCACATCGTCGAAGCGTCTATTTAATGGGTACACACGAGCAGAATCCTACCGTAACCCTCTACCGTACCTGCATGACATCGAGTGCTCCCAGTTCCGTCCATCGTCCCTTCTCTGGATTGTAGATCTGCGTTCCCTTGATGATGACACAGTGGGCGGGCAGATTGACTCCCCATGCGAGGGTCGAAGTGGAGACCAGCACCTGAAAGCGCCGATAGAATATGGAGAGGAGACAATCCCGGTGATTTTGTTCAGCAGCTCGCTGTTAAATGGCTTGCACTATTTAAACAGCTATATTTCCGATACATCTAGGAGGAAATACCGATAGGAACTCTATCATCGATGCGTCATCCCCCCCCCCACCTCCTCACCTCACCTAACCGCGCCGCATGTGTTCACGCGTCGTGGTTCAATCCCCTCCCCTCACCTGGAGATGTTTGTCCGCGAATAGATCCTCCACCAGTGTCCTGTCCACTCTCGTCATGCCTGCGTGATGGATGGCGAATCCGTACGGAAGTAAGTCCTTCAGGTCGAAGTTCTTCGCCTAAGAGGAAACCCGTTTAGAATATGTTTCACAATCACAGTTCGAAATGTCTCTATCAATTCCAACCAAACTGAAGCTCGAGATTCTACTGCTACAGGGGATAAAGTTGTTAATTATTGTCCTCCCAAAAAAGTTTAAAAAAGTTTTAAAAAATTCAGTAAGTTTAATTGGATCTCATCTACCGGGATGCGCCGGGTTTTTCGATGTACTTTTCAAAATCATCTAGTATACAAAAAGCTCCTATTTGAACAAGCTATCCATAAAAGTTGCATTCGACGAATTCAAAATTTGCTGTACCCGGCAGCGAAATAGTGCGCTCGCAACCAGAATTCCCCTGGCTCCTCTTCTCCCAACCGACCTGTTCAGCCTCACTCCTCAGAATCTCCGTACTCGCACTGCCCTCCTTCATGAACTCTCCCAACGAGTCCTTCTCCAGGCAAGCATCCCTCAAAAATTACCGTAACACGGGCAATCAATATATTTCCCTTTACTGTAGCACAAGGTACAATGCGAAACTGCAAGCCCAAGAGATCGATCGATTAGACTACCGTATAACTAGGGCGCATATCGATTACCTGATAGCCTTCGCCGTCTTGGCCGTCTCCTTGCGAGAGTGCACGAAGATGAGCACCTGCAATGGATACGGTAATACTATAAATTCCGAAGAAGCTGTGAATTAATCATCGTGCTTGTGAATGGCAGGGCTAAATAGACTAGGTGAAACACAAGTGTGACATGATACAGCTAGTATTAGGAAATGGGTAAGTACAACGACTAATTCTGACCAATGTTCCGGGACTAAATAAACCATGATAAACCCCAATTCACCTGACTCTTGCCCGCGTGCTCCATCACCTTCTCGTAGACGACCTGCAAAGGATAACATATAGTCAGTCAGCGATAGGCTCGAGGATTACGGTAGGAAGACGATTGTCAAAAGTCGAAAAACTCACCTCGTTCATGGCAGTGAATCGTTTGAGCGCCTTCTTCTCCGTGATACCAATGTACGTCTGCTCGAGAGGGACGGGTCTGAATGGATTCAGTGACAGTTATCAAAATACCGCAGATTCCGGGAATAAATAAAGCTCCAGTAACATAAAAACTGCTTGCTCAGCGGAGCAGCAAATTAAATTACTATTTTCACCAAGAAAATAATGAGATCGTTGCTCGTTCACAACGTTCACCAGACTGATAATACTGTCCTCCCCCAACTTTGCACCTACGCAATTTTTAAAAAAAATTGCATGTGGAAATGTCGAATTGCCGAGAAATGGCAATGACTACGGGAGTATTAGATATTTCTTTTCAAAGAATTAGATTCGGAAGATAATCGTAGCAAGTAACTTCTGCTAGTTTTATTCCACTGAAGTCTCGCGAAATCACCTGTTGTCGTTGTTCAAAGTGAGATCGGGAACAACCCAATGTCGCCAATTTTAACGGCCTATTTTATCAATAATCAGTTTAGCAAATTCACCTGTAGCTATTGTCGAAGAAGTACAGATGCTCGGGCTTCACTCGGAGGAACGCAGCCACGTCCTGCAAGTAATTCATACTGTACCCTAAAGATCTGTCGGGATGCGTGTTTGGCCAATATGGCGTCATCAATCAATACTGAGCCACAAATGGTATAAAATATTATGTTGAGCCAGCTATCCCCCGGTCCTAATTCGGGCGATACCATAATGTACATAATCTCTGCCCCCTATTTACAATATATTGTTCCACCATCTATCTCAATGACACTCTCACCTCCTTGTAAAATATATCACTTATGCATTTCTCTGTGTCATTCTTCTTAAAACGAGTTCCGTGTAAGACCGGAGGGTACTGGTCAAGAGGGTGGCACAGTAAAATGAAAGTTGGCCAAACTGGGCCATATTTTGGTTTTGACATCCTTAGGGGTGGGATACACTTCAGCCGAGGTCCCAGACCCACCCACTCCTTTTTCGCGGTTTTGGCACCGTTCCAAATCGGAAAATTTTTGTCTC